>CABFVX010001835.1:80566-97421 GCA_902151425.1 Timema shepardi | reverse complement strand
CCATACCATCTCAGTCTTGCTTCCTCTACTATCTCATGTACTCCAACATCCTCATTACATGTCCATACCATCTCAGTCTTGTTTCCTCTACTATCTCATGTACTCCAATATCCTCATTACATGTCCATACCATCTCAGTCTTGTTTCCTCTACTATCTCATGCCTCCTCTATTCCTTGTCATCAAACATTTATTGTAATTTTAGCCAACAATTGTCCTTGTTTGCAAACACTAATATATTTTCCCTCAGAATCTAGGTATGGGCTTACCGTATTATTACATAATTAAATTAATAATATGCACAAGTTGAAGTATAACTCTTTTTGCAAGAAGTTCCTCTGTTTTGCTAAGGCTCTGCTTGTATAGCTAGCTTTGTACTAATCTCATGAGCTAACTGTGCATGTTTCTCTAATAGCTCCCTTTCTCTTCTGCATAGTTGAGTAGTTTCTCCTGGTTTGAACAGGACTTTCTCTAACATCAACTAAACAAAACTATGACATAGCAAGGGAATAACAAGTCAAACAAGTGTTTATAAATTAATTATTTACATTATTTACACTATGGATATGAAGTTTAAAATGCCAAAATTGAATTTGGGTTCTTTCCTTTGTGAACCGTTTTGAGCAAAATGTTACATGTAATTTGTATTAAATGTTGGTTCAGCATATTTTTGAAACTAAGGTGGGATAAAGTACATATAAACACTCGCATACAAATTTTAAAACCTACGTATCAGGAGGGATTATTTCTCACACGACACTGCTAACTTATTGTGTCCACTAAATGAGATTGCAACCATCCTGGGCTCTTATACAAGCTAAAACATGCAGTCTGATGGAAGCTCTCCATCTTTCATAGGTTGCCCAGTTTTAGCCGTAACAAGTACAAACCCTGACAGCCGGAATATAGTTCACACATACATAGATATAAGTAGTGTATTCTATTAAAATAAGGCGTAATGAGGTGGACTGGCTAGAACTAGCTCAAGATAGGGATAGGATGTAATGAGGGGGACTGGATAGAACTAGCTCAAGATAGGGATGGTGTGTAATGAGGTGGACTGGATAGAACTAGCTCAAGATAGGGATAAGATGTAATGTTGTGTGCTGGATATAACTATCTCAAGATAGGGATAGGATGTAATGAGGGGGACTGGATAGAACTAGCTCAAGATAGGGATAGGATGTAATGAGGGGGACTGGCTAGAACTAGCTCAAGATAGGGATAGGATGTAATGAGGTGGACTGGATAGAACTAGCTCAAGATAGGGATAGGATGTAATGAGGTGGACTGGATAGAACTAGCTCAAGATAGGGATAGGATGTAATGAGGTGGACTGGATAGAACTAGCTCAAGATAGGGATAGGATGTAATGAGGTGGACTGGATAGAACTAGCTCAAGAGAGAGATCATGAAAATTCTGGTAGTTGAAGTGAGAAGAAGAAGAAGAAGTCTACGTAGACTGACAAAAGGAAAGCTCAGAACACCTGATAGTATTAGTAATTAGGAGCTATGAGTGTGTGAGCTTTATGGCATTAGTTAGCCGAGGCCAGTACCGACACTTGTACAGAAATAAAATTAATGGCTATGGTTAGTTGTTAAATTATTCAAACTAATATTAGATGAATCGAGTAATAGGTCTTATTTCATGGAAATACCTTACCTTTCTGATTATTTTTTTTTGGCAGCGAGCAGTCAAAAAAAGATAAGAAGGGAAAACATGTTTATAATTTAAAATAAACCTTATAATTTGCAAACGTGTAACATATATCCTCGTAATTAACTTTGTGGTTTTAGTTTGAATGTATTTTTTTATAAATCGTTTATATGTATCTTTGAATTATTGTTGCTATTTATCATTTTCTGTGATGAGATGTTGGAATTCAATCATGAAGTAATAATCACGCCTGATAGTTGGTTATTCACTGTTGCTATTGTCTTCATGTCTGAGAGCTTGTTTTTTCTCTCTTCTTTCAATACGATCTTGTAATTTCTTCCTTTCCGTCATTGTAATTATCTGTAAACCTTGACTAGAGAATGTTGTAGTAATATCTGTAGATTTGTTTGCATGTCACGGCCTGCAGACAGCGATGACGAGTCACATCCTTCCAAGACGATGGTCCACGCTGGTATGATGAGCACCTTATTATGTATCTCAGTGGTTTAATGTTAAAATCAGGATTATAAACTTTCAAACACACGGTGCAAATATATAATATATATCTATATATCGCATCCAATGTCCTTTTCCTGTGTTAGTCCTTTATGTTATACCTTTTACACGTTCTTATCTATGTGTTCTATCATTCTTTACAATTTCCCATTTTCTCCCTTTTGTGTTTTTTGTGGTTTCCTCTTTGAGGAAGTTGCGTTTCCCATTCCTTCCTGATGAGTCCCGATAGAATGAAACCTAGGTCGGGGGATTGGGCGGTGACGATCAATTTTCTTTAAGAGACATCCATTACCTCCTTGTCCATTGGCNGGAACATGTGAAAGGTATAACATAAAGGACAAACACAAAAAAAGGACATTGGATGCGTTATATATATATATATATAATGATATAACTCAATAAGGAAAACCTCTTTTCGCTTAATGAGGTGATTGTATAATATTTGGAAGAAGGTACAGGAAATGTGGATAGAAACATACAAAAGGGGACGAACACAGTTCACACTTTACACTGCTGCCAGTGGACAAAGAGGTAATGGCTGCCTCTTAAAGAAAATTGATCGTCACCGCCCAATCATTGTAAAGGCCATATTGTGTTCGTCCCCTTTAGGTGTTTATTTCCTCCTTTCCTGTACCTTCTTACAAACACACATTGCAGTGAGCATTTCATGGAATAATGGAATGTTCTTGACTTTGGTTGTTGTATTATTGATATGTGAAATACAAAACAATATACAGGGTGTCTGAAAAGTCACAAATTATCAACATTTTGTTCATAAAGTAAAAAAAAAAAAAAAAAGAATTGTTTGAATTTCCCTTGCATCGTAACAATGCGAACGCGTCTAAAGTGGCGCCACCCACTACCCATGCGCTAGTCGCAAGTTGCCTGATTGTTTTTACCGTGATACGAAGAATATGGTTTAACGTTCAACATCTAGTTAAAGTTTAATGTTGCGTGTTGTGCAATGTTGATGCATTATGCCCATGGATGGATTATATAATGTCCGACTGTTTACCGAAAGGATTTCGGGGTAAAAAAAAAGTTGCCAAAAAGTCACTAATTTTAGTTTATCCAACTCGGTAGACACCCTGTTAAAATATAAGAGGCATTTGATCTAGCTACCGGTGTTAGTAATTTTTTTTTAGCCCCAAAATGTTTCACAGTATAGGTATTTTTTTTAAAGAATTGGTTGAACACTTTTACGTAAACTAAGAAAATATATTTTTAAATAGATAATAAATAACCCGTAGTCAGCGTGTAAGCTGAACTGGAAGTAAAACACTCCGCTTAGAAAAAAACACCACAATTGCCCTCACATATATTTAAACCAAACTAGAACATGTCCTGCTCCAACACCTTTGTTGGTCAAAAACTAAACAATATAAGAATAATTCAATTCATACTTCCGCCTCGGTGGCATAGTTAGCTAATGCGCTTGTTTCGTGTTGAGCTAGACTGCAGAGGACGGGAAGATTGAATCTTGCTTGGGTGAACTGGGGGTGGTTCTCCCTTAATGGCTTTCCACTCTTCCTCCATGCAAATGCGGGTTAATTTCCTCTGTATTCAACCTTCCAAATTCCTAACACATTATCATAATTTGTACTTGGGCATATAACCCGAATGGGTAGTAAGACGCAGTACTAAATGATTTAAAGAAAAAACTAACATTCCTAAAGCCCACAACTCAAATTATTGTTTAAATAGCTTCTAAGGGGGGTTTAATTTTAGACAAATTCCTTGACATTTTTTTGTTGGGAGCCACAATTTACAAGTAGAACTCCTTTAAAATAAATTTCTGGATACGACCGTGGTAAAAAGGTACGTATATGTTTATAAATATATACAAAATAAGTTTTACACTTTAAAAAACAATACATTACTACAAAGTACAAATAAAAGCTTTCACGGGAAGATTTGTTGCGGCAAATCTCTTCCTCGCTTTTACATATTAACATGCACAACTTGAATACTTTGTTAACTTGGCAATAAAATGCATGTTTTCTCTGGTTGTTAGATTGCATGTATTAGCATGTTTTTGTGCATGTAATAAGGCAATCTATTAAAGCTGATCAAATTTGTGCTGCTTTTTTTTCATTTCCTTTCAAGAAGACAAGTCTTTGTTCTTAACAAAGGTTTTTAAAAGATATTAGTTGATAAATTAATTCATAAAGTTTTTTTTAACAAAGATGTTTAAATTTTCACTTTTTTACCCAAGAAAATAATTTAATAATACTTTTTTAAACATTTACCGGTTTTAATAAAAACTAATCAAATATTATTAAACTACTTTGAATGTTAAGATTAGACAAAATGGTTGGCTTTTAAAAACTAATCAACTGAAATACATAATTATTGTTTCACTGATAAGTTTTGTTTGAAGATATTTTAAATTAATCAACTTTTAAAATGTCTTCAACAGATATGTAATTATTGACAATACAGTAAATCTTTTATCATTGAAAAATAATCTTTTTGAATTGTTATTTATCTTAAAGCATAGACTTTACTTTTAATCAATTTGTATATCAAATTAAATAATCCATTTAAACTAAAGTAAATTTAAATTTACAAGGTAAAATTCCTGCATCACGATGACTTTTGAACTAACAGAATGTTTTGTTGTGTTTTTCTATTGCTTTATATCATAACTTGCTAACAAAATACAATATTTTTTTTCTGTTACGCTCCTTCCGTTGGGTGATCCGGTTTGTGCTTCTTCAGTTAATGACAACTTCTTTGGTAAGGATATGGTAATTTATCTGCCTATTATAATAAATACAATATGATTATAAAGTTTTTATTTATTTTTTGTTGTAAAAGTCAGTGGTTATTGATTGTTGTACAATAGAGACTCAATTATCCAGGATTTTAAAGAGAAAAAAAATGGCTCGGATTAACTTAAATAGTCTTGTAAAAAAAATCAAAAAAGAATCGGAGAAAACTAAAAATGAACCTACCTAAAACTATATGTATAAAATACAATAGCAAACAGATTTGTTTTTTTCCCTTTGTTCACTTTTTGGTAAATGATGCTACTAAGATTGCGCAACATTTTTGAACAATTTTTTACCTTTAAAATATTTTAGAGTGAGCAAAAAAAACTATTTTGCTCTACACGATGGTTTGTGAGTTCTTCGTCATGGTTTCTACCATTGGTGTTTGGAATAATAACAATCCAAGCGTCTAAAAAGAGATATCGAAAGACGTCTGATTTAATGTTAGCAAAGGGAAAGTGATGACTATCGTCTCTGATAATAATAGTGTGCTAGAAAAATAAATCACATCGGAACAGAAACAAAACGGTGGGGGAAGGGAGCAGATTGTTTCACGTATCACTGAAAATCCAGAGCCTCAAGAATTTTTCAAATATACGAAGAAACAATCTATAAAAGTAAGTTAGTTTATTTATTAATACATTATTCTTGCTCTTAAATGGGTTTTTTGAAACAAATATACTCAACATATAGCAAAATAACCCACTGGTAAATCCTAGTCTATAAATTTGTTCTAGCCCAAATCCGTCTTTATTAACTAATTGGGTGACCTGTGTGGTCTAGGGGTAAGGTGTCAGACTTCTGTGCTGGCGGCCGGGGTTCAATCCTCGGTCCCGGCACAGATTTACCTGACTACCAAACCCTTCCTTCACCTCTGACAAGACATCTTGTGAACGTGGGGAATGCCAGGCCTTCACCGTGGTTCAGATCCCACGTTAAACTGTAGGTCCTCCATTTCATCTCACAATCACTCTACCATTACACATTAGTGTATGTGCGTATAACCCGAACGGGTAGTAAGACGGGGTGCTAATAATAATAATAATTAACAAAATGAGGGAAGTGAAGGTTAGATTCCTCCGCTGCTGGTGCAATCCAGCTAAGTTTTTCACCTTTGAAAGAAATTTGATGAATCTCATGGCCAAGTCTCCGGTTAATTTAAACTGTTTGATAAAATACTTGGCGGTCATTGTGCCCTCAAACCAGTATTAGCTCAGTCCTCTGTTGGTTGAACCATAAACACTATGACGTCTTCATAGCTTTCCGCCATTTGCACCAACAGAAGATCTAGGAAATTGGATATTTTTTTAAAATGTCCAGGGTGTCTACCATCCGGGAAAACTGGAATTAGCCAGGAAGGGGAAAAAATGAGAATAATTAAAAAAATTGGTAATTTTTAACAAAAGATCTGAGAAAATGTTGTTTAGATCAAAATATGAAATATAATAATCATTAAATTGGTAAATTACAATATGATTCAAACTCTATTTTTTTTGCAGATGTATAATAAATTTTATAATTCCTAGTAGACTATGTTGATACAAATAAAAAGGCATATATATTCATATATTAAAACATAATATTATTCATAAAAAATTAATGGTAAAAAGTCACTTTTGTGTTGAGAATTTTAAGAAATTATCTGGGAAAAAGTCGGTAATTTCATTGGTGAAGTTGAGTAGACACCAAAATTGGCGCACACTGATTGCTCACTTCACCAACGACCCTTTTTAATTCTTTTTGTACTTATTTCAAGTTTTAATCCTCTAATAAGAATAACTCTTTAGTTTAGGCATGGTCACTAAGGTTATTAAAAAAGCTGAGAGTTTACCTGATACGGGCATTTACCCGTTTTAAGCATTTACCTGTCACTAGACACGAAAACACAGACGTGATGCAGCCACTTGATAAGTGCGCTGACATAACAGAGTAATGATGGTTGCCACTTCGTTCGAGGGTGTGTTCAATACTCGTTATTATGTAAAGTCATCCGATAGTTATTTTGTACGGTAGCTTGTATAGTTGGAATATTAAATTGTATTTTAAAATGTTATTAATAAAATTACATAATTTCTTACTGACCCGGTTAATTGGCAGCCTCGTTAATGTGGCCCTGGATAGTCGAGAGTCTGTTGTACCTAACGAACATATTGACGCAAAACTTTATAATTAAACATTGTTGCTTTGAATCTCATTTGGAAATATAATGTATAATCCAGTAGGTGTCAGGCGACAATAACCCATGGGTGTTTAGTTGCTTCATTACTGCGCTTGAAATACGGTAAGTTGGACAGTTGAGTGAATAGATTGGGCATCCCTTGCATTATCTGCTAGTTCTGCTATTGGCTGAGAAATGCTCTTTGTGCCAGATCTCTCTCTTTCACGCTCTATATTCTGATATAACACATTTAGCTCTATTTCTGCGGCCAGCTCTGCACACTGGAGTAGAATATATGAAGCGATAATGATATTTTGGGGATCATTTGTCTTAAAACCACTGAGAAATGGGCTGAATCTCAAATCTTGAATATTTAAAAATGTACAGTTAATCAAAGTCGATCGCCACATATTTTTGGGCATCGTTTACCAATATTGGAAATGTCGAATTTAGCACAGTTTTATAAAAAAAATCCACTTTTGAACTCTGTTTTTAAAAAAAAGCTTGTTTCACAACACAAGATATTAAAATAATTTTTACCACGGGCCGGAAGGAACACGTCGCCGGTGGGCTGTGGTTTGCCCATCCCTGCCCTAGCATCTATTAGCGACAAGGTCCGCTTCTATGGGTTTTTAAGGGGTCAGATTTTATCCAAACATTAAATACTTAACTGATACTTATTTATAGTTCATATGAGAAAAGTCGGCCAGTTTGCAGCTTATCTTTCTAGCCCTTCGGGATATTTTCCTTTCCATTTTAATATTTTGGCTACTTGTAAATTGGTCTTCTGAGTGAATTGTAGGTTCCCAAAGGGTCGCAGCTGATCTTGCAGTCTGACAAACATCAAATACTATTTATCTAAATAAACCTGTTTAGCATTTGTTAAAAGAAGTGTTAAGTAAAGTGACTTATTAATTCGGGGTAATACCCTTTTCGGTGGCCGCATGGTCTAAGGAGTCACTTTCACAATACACTAGATCACTAGTGTTCAACCTGGGGTACGCAAAGACATCTCAAGGGTACATAAAATATAAATTTATATGTTATTTGACTCTTATTTGTTCACTGAATAATCAGGGCAGATTCAGGGTTAGCTATGAGAGACCCGCATGGGGCCGCCACTTTTCTCTCTTTCTCATATATATATTCTACATGGGTGTACAAAGTTGAAGCTAACTATATCCGAGTTGTGCGAACAGAAAAGGTTGAACACCTGGGACCCGCCTCGGTGGAGTAGTTGGCTAACGCGCTTATCGTGTTGAAGCTTGACCGCTGAGGATGGGGAGATCGAGGTTCGAATCTCGGTCGGGTGAACTGGGGGTGGTTTTTTTCCTAAATTGTTTTCCACTCTCCCTCCACGCAAATGCGGGTTCACTTCCTCTAATTAAACCTTCCCAACTCCTAATCCATTAGAGTAATTAGTACTTAAAGCGTATAACCCGAACAGGTAGTAAGACGCGGTGCTAAAATAATAATTAAAAAAAAATAACACCTGGACTGCCAATGACGGAGAGCTTGAGATTCACAAACCAGTTAGGTTTACTCAGGGTGGTTTTCCCACTCTCCCTCCATGTGAATGCGGGTACACTCTCTAAACTGGCCTGGATAGTCAAGAGTGTACTGTCGTATCGCATCCTGACATAACCGAGTGTTTGTTGGTACGTTTCAGGAATGGGTAAAGAGGTTGAGAACTTGATCTTGGAAAACAACGAGCTCCTGGCTACCAAGTACGTACTACGAGGTTTCATTATTTCTATTTTTATACACTACACGTTTAACTAGACACTTTAACATACCATTTAAAGTGACCCAGACACAGGAATCAAACCGGGGAACTTTAGTTCTTTGCGCCAATGCTCTACCATTGAGCCGTTCTGGTTATTCTTGTACACTCGAGCACTTTTCACTATTCGTTGGATTACTGAGTATAATTGCGATGTCTGGTGAAAGTACTGGCCACTCAGAACTATCCATAAGTATAATAGCGATGTCTGGTGAAAGTACTGGCCACTCAGAACTATCCACAAGTATAATTGTGATGTCTGGTGAAAGTACCGGACACTCAAACTATCCATAAGTATAATTGCGATGTCTGGTGAAAGTACTGGCCACTCAGAACTATCCACAAGTATAATTGCGATGTCTGGTGAAAGTACTGGCCACTCAGAACTATCCACCGTCATGTGTATGTGTTCTCTTTGTAAAGACTATTTTGCACGCTTAGGTAAGCCCGATATTTTTAGGTGGAGCTAAGCCCCCGGCAACAAAGAGATTGATTTCATGCTTGGTTTTACAAAATTCAGCCAAACTGAAGTAAAGCTTATAAAAATCCAGTTGACCTTGGTTTTGATTTGATTTACAGAAGTTAAGTTCTCCCATGTATCACAATAATGACCTGTAAATACTCGAGTTGGTCTCTTATTTGGTGAACTTGTTTCAGGAATGCGCTGAACATCGTGAAAGATGATCTGATTGTCAAAGTAGACGAACTAACAAGGTGAACATTCTATTATTATTATTATTATTATTATTATTATTATTATTATTATTATTATTATTATTAGCACCGCGTCTTACTACCCGTTCGGGTTGTACGCACTTGTGCTAATGTGTAGTGGTAGGGTGATTGTGAGATGAAATGTAGGACCTACAGTTTAACGTGGAATCCGAACCACGGTGGAGGCCTGGCATTCCACACATTCAGGGGTGTGCAACCCTAACTTTGTGATTTTGAATAGAGGGGAAAATATATAACGTGAGATCAAGAAGAAACAGTTTAAATTATATAATTTCTCAATGATGGCTTTGAGGACTAAAAATCTAATTTCATTTTGTGGTTTTTGTATTTTAATCTTTCACTGATTCCTAGGAACTATGAATATACTTGACTTGAATGGAAAAAACCCAAGCTCGCAAACCCCTAATATTTATGCTAATGAATTATTGATACTTTAAATTAGGGATGGATTCTTGAATCCTTAATGATATTCGATGATTTGAGGAAATTTCAGATTTGAGACTCAAATCCTTCGATTTTTAATTTAAAAATAAATAAATTCTAAGTGAAATATGTTTTGGAGCTCTAATACGTCTTATTGGTGGTTCAGAACCAATTATAGTTATAGGATGAACTCGACAACCAGACCCCCATACCAGTAATTTAACACTTAACTGAATGTATGAATGTTATAGAGAATCGATTATAAGAAAGAATGTTAACACTTAATCACTATTTGTATTTTATATTATTATATTATATTTCTTCTTGTGTTCAAAATTTTTTTCCGAGATTGTGATTTTTTATTTGAGATCCGGAATTTGAAGGTAAAACTCGAGATTTGAATTAATAAAATAGTGGAATTGACCCAACTCTAGTTAAAATATATCAGTCCATCCCCATGATCCTAGGTATGTGTGTTCTCACACAACGGAGCCTGAGTAACAGAACCATAACGTAACACTTTACAATACAGTATGTTTATTGAGGAATGTACTCTTGTGTGTCGGCAGCGATCAAGAGATCCTACGGGAAGAGATCAGATCGCTTCAAACCATGAAGACAAGACTCCTGGAGAAGATTCGTGATCTGGAAGAGGAAGTGAAGAGGGTGAAAGAGGAGGCGGAGAAATCATCCAAAGCAACAAAATCCGATGACGAGGTGAGTAAGCGACTCGGAGCTTTAAGGCATCCGAAGATATTTATCGAAGTTGTAAACTACACAAAATGGAGTAGTATTAAGTTTTCTTTGGTGACCTGGCGGTCTAGGGGTAAGGTGTCAGACTTCTGTGCTGGCAGCCGGGGTTCAATCCTCGGTCCCGGCACAGATTTATCTGATTACCAAACCCTTCCTTCACCTCTGACAAGACATCTTGTGAATGTGGGGAATGCCAGGCCTCCACCGTGGTTCGGATCCCACGTTAAACTGTAGGTCCTTCATTCCATCTCACAATCACCCTACCATTACACATTAGCGTAAGTGTATATAACCTGAATGGGTAGTAAGACGCGGTGCTAATAATAATAATAATAATAATAATGTTTTCTTTATATCTTATGTTAACAAATGTTCTCGTGTAATAAAAGTACATCATATTCGAATATTAATACTTTGTGGCCTTTCTGTAAGATAACTAAATCATAACAGAATGAATCAAATACGCTGGTAAGTTGGTCTCTAGTTAGCCTGGAGAGACAGTGGTAAACACAAACACCTGTTGAACAGGAGGACGTGCCGATGGCTCAGAGAAAGAGGTTCACACGTGTGGAGATGGCTCGCGTGCTCATGGAACGGAACCAATACAAGGAGAGGTTCATGGAGCTACAGGAGGCGGTCCGCTGGACAGAGATGATCCGGGCGTCCCGCAACGACTCTTCCATCGACCAGAAGAACGAAAAGAGCATCTGGAAGTTGTTAGTATAGCGGCCCAAAGGTTTTCTTGAGATGGGATTTTTTCCTAGCTCGTGTTGGCATTACATCGCCACACACACACACACACACACACGCACGTTGGAACAAATCTGTGTACTGCTGTTCTTTACTATTTTTCATTTCTTACAAATAGTTTTTTTTTTAGTTTCCTATTTTAGACAAGACTTCTTCCCCGAAATCTCCCTTATATGTGTGATTTTCACTCCATTATTTTATGCATTCATTCATAGGTTGAAAGTGAAAAGAGAGTTTCTTACTATATTTAAAACGTTAGTTTCAGCAACCTGTTTAGTTCTCCAGTGAGGCCACAACACAAACACAACCCGCAGTTAAGGCTGCGATACAGTGCTCCCACCCAACAAGTCAGTCCGGCCCTCGACACCATGAAGAAACGTTCCCTCAGCGATCGAAAGCGAGGACTCGACTTCTTGGACACAGAACTGTGAGTCGAGGTCATTACTTATCCGACACCGTAGCCCGGTCGGGAGTGTGTCTGCCTACTGAGCTAAGGCTCCTGGGTTTGATTCTCGGCATGGTCAAAAATGTATCATTGGTGAAATGTGGGTTTACCCCTCCACATTGATGAATTAACAGCCGGGGGACTGGATGTTGTGCCTGTCCTAGTCTTAAGTTGGATTATATTGTGAATAAAAGTGTGCAAGTCCACTTTTTATATTTGAGATGTATAACCTACTTGAATAAAAAGAATTAATTTAATAATTTTCTAGTTCAACTTGGTGACCTGGCGGTCTAGGGGTAAGGTGTCAAACTTCTGTGCTGGCGGCCGGGGTTCAATCCTCGGTCCCGGCACAAATTTATCTGATTACCAAACCCTTCCTTCACCTCTGACAAGACAACTTGTGAATGTGTGGAATGCCAGGCCTCCACCATGGTTCGGATCCCACGTTAAACTGTAGGTCCTCCATTTCAACTCACAATCACTCTACCATTACACATTAGCGTAAGTGCGTATAACCCAAACGGGTAGTAAGACGCGGTGCTAATAATAATAATAATATTATTATTATTTTTATTATTACTTAGCACCGCGTCTTACTACCCGTTCGGGATTTCAACTATTCTTTTAGAATGTTTTCTAAAATGAAAATTTGAGTGCAATTTTAATAATCGTATTTGAGAATCGGAATTAAGAAAAATATGGATTGTTACATCTATATCCAATTATTGGTTATAATGTTACATCCTGGGTGTCGGCGCTAGTTGTCAAGTTGGTGTCAATTGTCCCCTGATGCAGGTCGTCTGAGAAAACGCTGCAACGCCGAGCGACTGAGCGTCGCGAACAATACCGCCACGTGCAGGCGCACGTCCGCAAGGATGACGGCCGTCTCCAGGCGTACGGCTGGAGCCTGCCCGCGGGCAAGGTCGCCGCCCCCCAGTCGTCTTCCAACGCTCCTGCTCGGATGTCCGCCTCTACCTCCAGCGTACCCGTCCCGGTGCCCATCTACTGCAGGCCTCTCGCGGAAAAAGAGCGCACCACCAAGGTAAATATGGAGGTACTGCCACTTTATACGTTCTCTCTCTCTAGCTTTAACACGGACCCAAAGGAAATATAGCGCCAAATGGCGGTGTTAGATTAAACATTGAAAAGAAGATTGGTGGGCAAAGTCACAATAAAACATATAATTATGTAATTTTCAGGGTACGTCAGTCCCCTCATTCAGCTGAAGAGGGTTCAACACTGTCTGATATACCCTGATAATTACGTGTTTTAGTTGTGAACTTTGAGGCCTACAGTTTTCTGGTGAGTGGATACCCTTTGCCCTTCTATCCTCCTCCAATGTTTAATTTACCATAAAACCCACCTCGGTGGCGTAGTTGGCTAACGCGCTTGTCGTGTCGAGCTCAACTCCTGAGGACGGGGAGATCGAGGTTCGAATCTCGGTCGGGTGAACTGGGGGTGGTTTTTCCTAAATGGTTTTCCACTCTCCCTCCACGCAAATGCGGGTTCACTTCCTCTAATTCAACCTTCCCAATTCCTAATCCATTAGAGTAATTAGTACTTAAAGCGTATAACCCGAACGGATAGTAAGACGCGGTGCTAAATAATAATAAAAAAAATTACCATATAATACTCGTTGTATGAGACATCTTATAAAGCCTATGGTAATCCATGATTTGGATTCGAATTTGATTTTTAGTTGACTGATTCTTAATCGAATCGAATCACACACTTAAAAAAATATTGGATCCCATATTTTGTTTTAAAAACAGGTTCAAATTTGAATCAGATAATTTATTTTCGGCCTACTATGATAATGTTTCAAATATAATCTTTGTTGAATATTTTATTATTTAAGTTGTCATATCTAATCCAATCCAATCCAACAATAGACTAGTTCAACAAATGTTGATAAACATATTAGACACATCTTAAATTTTATTAAAACAAATATTAATCAATATCAATTAAAGATCACACCACATTTTCATTCTTAGTGCAAAACTTTATTAATATTTACAGAAAGATGGAGCCCGGCTATTTTATTAAAATAAATAAAGGTCAAGTGATTGAGAAGTAATTACCGATTTACTTCAAGAGACGGCCATTACCAGTAGCAACATTATGAAATGTGTAAATCACTTTGCACCTGCCTATTTCTTCTTCCTTGCAATATTGGGGGTGTGCAAGAAGTTTCAAAATATTGGAGGTCAAAGATCAAATCACCTCGGTTTCATCTTCGGCACTCACACTAACCTCCATGTGATATAACAAAACTTTACTATATCACGAACATATTTGAAATATATAATTAAATATGACATATTTAAACAGTCATTATTATAACAACTGAGCTTAGGGTCCCAGATGTGATTCCTGGTATGGCCGAAAAATGTATTATTGGTGAAATATGGGTTTACCCTTTCACAGTGATGAATTAATGGTTGGGGACTTGATGTTGTGCTCGTCCCAGTCTTAGGTTATATTATAAGACATATGGAGCTACGACAGGCCTAACAGCCGGTGGTGGGAAACTGACCCAGGCTGGAAACAGTCGTGGATGTAAAGTAGAATTATCCCAAACAAGCGATCACATGGCATCTAAAATGTAAACATACAAGTTTAGATCTGTCTGCATTGAGTAATAAAGTGTGCCTTGTTTTTATAATAAACCTTTTTTGTTTATTTAGATGCAATTACTGGTAATTTAAAAGTAATGTTGTGGTGAGACTGCAACACAAACATTGAACATCGTCCTCGACTTTGTGTCACGTTTTAAAAGTAATTTTTGCATACCCCTAAAACAAAAATCATGGCGTCATCTTAGTGAAGATAGTCCCAACATTTGGGGATAGATGGTGTCATAGGGTCAGCACATTGAACCCTCCGGCCGCTAATTTCAGTTTTCTAGACAAGACCTCCAGATGACCACCAGACTACAGAGACTAACCCAGGACCTCTGTATCCAGGAACTCTGACCACCAGACTAGAGAGACTCACCCAGGACCTCTGTATCCAGGAACTCTGACCACTAGACTACAGAGACTAACCCAGGACCTCTGACCACCAGACTACAGAGACTAGCCCAGGAACTCTGACCACCAGACTACAGAGAATAACCCAGGACCTTTGACCACTAGACTACAGAGACTAACCCAGGAACTCTGACCACCAGACTACAGAGACTAGCCCAGGACCTCTGTATCCAGGAACTCTGACCACTAGACTACAGAGACTAACCCAGGACCTCTGTATCCAGGAACTCTGACCACCAGACTAGAGAGACTCACCCAGGACCTCTGTATCCAGGAACTCTGACCACTAGACTACAGAGACTAACCCAGGACCTCTGTATACAGGAACTCTGACCACTAGACTACAGAGACTAACCCAGGACCTCTGTATACAGGAACTCTGACCACTAGACTACAGAGACTAACCCAGGACCTCTGTATCCAGGAACTCTGACCACTAGACTACAGAGACTAACCCAGGACCTCTGTATCCAGGAACTCTGACCACTAGACTACAGAGACTAACCCAGGACCTCTGTATCCAGGAACTCTGACCACTAGACTACAGAGACTAACCCAGGACCTCTGTATCCAGGAACTCTGACCACTAGACTACAGAGACTAACCCAGGACCTCTGTATCCAGGAACTCTGACCACTAGACTACAGAGACTAACCCAGGACCTCTGTATCCAGGAACTCTGACCACTAGACTACAGAGACTAACCCAGGACCTCTGTATCCAGGAACTCTGACCACTAGACTACAGAGACTAACCCAGGACCTCTGTATCCAGGAACTCTGACCACTAGACTACAGAGACTAACCCAGGACCTCTGTATCCAGGAACTCTGACCACTAGACTACAGAGACTAACCCAGGACCTCTGTATCCAGGAACTCTGACCACTAGACTACAGAGACTAACCCAGGACCTCTGTATCCAGGAACTCTGACCACTAGACTACAGAGACTAACCCAGGACCTCTGTATCCAGGAACTCTGACCACTAGACTACAGAGACTAACCCAGGACCTCTGTATCCAGGAACTCTGACCACTAGACTACAGAGACTAACCCAGGACCTCTGTATCCAGGAACTCTGACCACTAGACTACAGAGACTAACCCAGGACCTCTGTATCCAGGAACTCTGACCACTAGACTACAGAGACTAACCCAGGACCTCTGTATCCAGGAACTCTGACCACTAGACTACAGAGACTAACCCAGGACCTCTGTATCCAGGAACTCTGACCACTAGACTACAGAGACTAACCCAGGACCTCTGTATCCAGGAACTCTGACCACTAGACTACAGAGACTAACCCAGGACCTCTGTATCCAGGAACTCTGACTACTAGACTACAGAGACTAACCCAGGACCTCTGTATCCAGGAACTTTGACCACTAGACTACAGAGACTAACCCAGGACCTCTGTATCCAGGAACTCTGACTACCAGACTACAGAGACTAACCCAGGACCTCTGTATCCAGGAACTCTGACCACTAGACTACAGAGACTAACCCAGGAACTCTGTATCCAGGAACTCTGACCACCAGACTACAGAGACTAACCCAGGACCTCTGTATACAGGAACTCTGACCACTAGACTACAGAGACTAACCCAGGACCTGTGTATCCAGGAACTCTGACCACTAGACTAGAGAGACTAATCCAGGACCTCTGTATCCAGGTACTCTGACCACCAGACTACAGAGACTAACCCAGGACCTCTGTATCCAGGAACTCTGACCACCAGACTAGAGAGACTCACCCAGGACCTCTGTATCCAGGAACTCTGACCACCAGACTAGAGAGACTCACCCAGGACCTCTGTATCCAGGAA
>CABFVX010001835.1:50975-79217 GCA_902151425.1 Timema shepardi | reverse complement strand
CCGGGGTTCAATCCTCGGTCCCGGCACAGATTTATCTGATTACCAAACCCTTCCTTCACCTCTGACAAGACATCTTGTGAATGTGGGGAATGCCAGGCCTCCACCGTGGTTCGGATTCCACGTTAAACTGTAGGTCCTCCATTTCATCTCACAATCACCCTACCATTACACATTAGCGTAAGTGCGTATAACCCGAACGGGTAGAAAGACGCGGTGCTAATAATAATAATAATACATAGTTATGCAAAATATAATATTTTTATCTAACATTAAACTTCTTTTAAATATCTGAACTTTGATTCAGCTTCTCATATTTTTCATTTCGACTTCACTTCAAATTGAAATGTTTACTTTGCACACTTCTTTTGGCAAAGCTTCATAATTGTCGAAGCTAATACTTGTTTTGAAGCCAAGTGTAAGTGTCTAACCTTCCCACACTCCTAATTCTAACGATAACCTGTGTATGAATGCATTGAAATAGATCTAATATTGTTTTAAACCGTCACACATACCACACTCGTCGACTGATTCTCACCATTGGTGTGTCCAGGAGGGCGAGAAAATCTGTCGGGAGGGGGAAGAATTGGAGCAGAATCTATCGTCCCTGGTGTGGATCTGTACGAGCACACATTCCTCCAGTAAAGTGTCGGTGATCCACGCCAACACTCCCGGGGACATACTCGACTCGTTCAACGTGTGCACCTCTCATGTCCTGTGCATCGCGAGTGTTCCTGGTTAGTGCACGGCTACACCCGATATCACCTCTGAGGGAACGGCGGGTCTTATGGAGGATATCTTTATCTTCTTTCAGGTGACCTGGCGGTCTAGGGGTAATGTGTCGGACTTCTGTGCTGGCGGCCAGGGTTCAATCCTCGGTCCCGGCACAGATTTATCTGATCACCAAACCCTTCCTTCCCCTCTGACAAGACATCTTGTGAATGTGTAGAATGCCAGGCCTCCACCGTGGTTCGGATCCCACGTTAAACTGTAGGTCCTCCATTTCATCTCACAATCACCCTACCGTTACACATTAGCGTAAGTGCGTACAACCCGAACGGGTAGTAAGACGCGGTGCTAATCATAATAATAATAATTTATCTTCTTTCTCAGTCCATCCTCCCTCTCGGTTATGTCTGAAGGAGCTACTGGCAACGTCCACCGACCAGCGTTGCCAAACTTGCCATATTTTATGTGAGATTGGTCACAACTAAACGGGAGAATGTACAACGCAGTTCCCTCGGTGATGAAATACAGTGAAGCGTGCGCACACACAAACACATGCACGCACACACACACTTCATTTGTTACAAAATAACTTTGTATGACTAAGCCTATGAGGGGATTTTTTTAAATAAAAATTAAAGATATACTTTAACTTACAACATTGTTGACAAGTAATTAATATATTATATTATTAAAAAGTATTTTAGTTGTTGGTTAATACAAAAATTTGAAATAAATTGTGCCTCTTGGCTCAAAGAAACGTTAAATAGTTTGGATCGAATCTGATGCGGATATTTATAGTAAATATGTTTTGAAAATAATATTTTATAGTTGAATGTTGCCGAATCAAATATTAGAATGAGTTACACACATTATTTGGAATCAAGTTCAATTTAAAAATGCTCACTAAAACTGTATTTAAATAATTAGCGAATGTCTGTGCTCAAGTTATATGATGGATTTATGCTTAACTTCTTCAAAATGTTAATTTGTAAATTATAATTTAGGTTATGTGGTATAGAGCACTAGGCTAAATCATGGTTTAAATTAGGAGGGATAGCCAGCACACTTACCTTGGCGATACTGGAGTAGAAATTGTTTAGATATAACACTAAAAAACACATAAACACATTTTTAAGGACAAGCTTTCACTGTCACAGACAGCTTCATCAGGTCAGGAGAGTAGACTGATGCTTTTGGTTGACTCAGCTGTGGACAGTCAACCTTACAGTTCAACCAAAAGCATCAGTCTACTCTCCTGACCTGATGAAGCTGTCTGTGACAGTGAAAGCTTGTCCTTAAAAATGTGTTTATGTGTTTTTTAGTGTTATATCTAAACAATTTCTTCTCCAGTATCGCCTAGGTAAGTGTGCATGCTATCCCTCCTAATTTAAACCATAAATTATAATTTAGGATTAAATTACATAAAATTTGAATCTGGGAGCTGTTTAGGTCTGAAGTTTCCAATCTGGTAGGAATCTTTGGGATATTAACATTTATAATTGATTTGAATTCACGAGATTCACACAGGATTTATTTGTATTATTTATTGTAATATAGTGAGTGGCATTAAACGTTGTTGTTGTAAAGTTCTTATAAATTTCCACTTTAGGGGCAAAAGAAATCGATTACTTGGGACTCGACGAACCCAACAATAAGGAAGCGACAGAACTCGAGGAACAAGAACACGGTTCACTGAAAGATGCCGAGAGTGAGAAAGATAATGAAGAGAACCGCGAAGAAGGGGACGGAGACGTGCAGCCAGACATCGGGAAGATCACGTTTGTCAGCTGTGTGACCGGGAGCGAGGCTCCAGAGCCCGTCGGTAAAGGTTGGTGTCCTGTCACTATCATGTACCATACCTGCTTCAGTAGTACACTCTCGTGTTAGACTAGACTGACGACGACAGGAAGGTCACGTTTGTCAGCTGTGTGACCGGGAGCGAGGCTCCAGAGCCTGTCGGTAAAGGTTGGTGTCCTGTCACTATCCCAATGATCGTACATCATGTACCATGTGTTAGACTAGACTGCAGACGACAGCAAGGTCAGAGTTCGAATCACAGACGATTCTACTGAGGGTGTATTCTCCTTCTACTTATATGTGGATATATAACCTTTAAAATCCTCCTTCCTCATCCCTACTACATTAGAGCAATTATCTTATATGTGTTCAACCTGAGCAGGTAGTAAGACGCGATTATAAATAAACACAGCAACCATATTTCAAGCCAATATATATATATATATATATATATATATATATATATATATATATTCATAATATCCTTGTACCCATTTGGATTATACTTAATTAGAATTACAATGATGGAATAGGATTGAAGAAGGTAGAATGTTATAGTAAATGTAACCGCATGCACGTAGAGATAGTGGGAGACCAAAAATAATCTCATTCACCCGACCGGTATTTAAACCCCAATCTCCCCGTCACTGAAGATTTCGCCTATCACGAGAGTGTGCATATTTAAACACATATTTGATTACCACTGTGCAAGTATTTTTTTTACTTTGCTTTCTTACACGTGTAGAAGGAGAATCACACAGTAAAAACCAAAATATTTAAGATGTTGATTCTCCCTTTAATGACCTTGAATTAAAACTTTTTTTTTTGTTTCAATGCAAGAATCACAAAATGTCTTTCAATTCAACTTTACATATTTTCTTGTAGACTCTGAAAATGAATCCGCTGAGGCCACACCGACGCTCCGTCTAGTGAAGGAAGTCTCCGGGGTTGTCAAAGACGGATTGTCGCAAGTGCCAAAAGGTTGGTGCTCTTGTGTGTGCTACATTCTATTACCTCTTTGTCCAGTGACAGCAGTGTAAAGTGTGAACTGTGTTCTTCTTTTCATTGTAACAGCCATACTGTGTTAATTCCTTTTATATGTTTCTATCCACCTCTCCTATACCTTACCCGCCTCGGTGGCGTAGTTGGCTAACGCGCTAGTCGTGTTGAGCTCGACTGCCGAGGACGGGGAGATCGAGGTTCGAATCTCGGTCGGGTGAATTGGGGACGGTTTTTTCCCCTAAATGGTTTTCCACTCTCCATCCACGCAAATGCGGGTTCGCTTCCTCTAATTCAACCTTTTCCAATTCCCAATCCATTAGCGTAAAACCCGAACAGGTAATAAGACGCGGCGCTAGATAATAATAAAATATATACCTTGCTATAAATATAATATAATTATCTCATAAAGCAAAAAGAGGTTTTCCTTATAGATATTATTTATACATAAAAGACCGACTGGTGTGAGTTGGCCAGCTTGGAAGGAAAGGATAGAAGGTTATCCAAGGTCAAGACCAGGGGGGTGCCTGTATTTGGTCATATATTGGGGAGCAAGCTCCCACCTATGAGAGTAAAGACGCGAGTCTGGAAAGGCAACATTATTTAAGTGACAATGATCCATACTACCATAGTCCAGTCTGTGAGTTACTCTCGTCTGCTGAAGTAGGGGACTGACGTTCTCGAAAATTACATAATTATATGTTTTGTTGTGTTTTGATTGTGAACTTTGAGGCCTTGCCCTTCTGTCCTCCTTTCAATATTAAGTTCTAAATATTACCACATTAAAATGTTTATTATATATTATATATATCTATTGCCGCGTCCCCATCAATATCAATAATTGGCTATACTGATTCTATACACTGCTAAACAGAATCAAAACAAGATTTAACCGAATCTTTTTAGGTGGGTCATTAATATTATTTTTCAATACATAGAGACCCGTAAAAGAAATTTTAGAAACCGCTGTAAGACCAAAAGGGTATTCAGGATAACTTCAGTCCAAAATAATCACTAATTTCTTAATATTAAACGTGTTTAGAATACGTGTATTCAATGTGACGAACAACTTGACAATGTATCATTGTTTTCAGAAAATGATGTTGCATACGAAGAGATGGAAAAGATGAGTAGTGTCCTTGCCACTATGTGGCTAGGCTCGCAGAGCGGCAAAATGTATGTCCACTCGGCTGTGTCACAGTGGAGACGTTGTCTGCATTCCGTCAAGCTCAACGATTCTATCCTAAATATTGTGTAAGTATGTACTTGTGTGTGTGTGTGTGTGTGAACGATTTCCGAACAAAATGGAATGTATAGCATATAGCTTTTAAAATTCCGTTTAAATATTACTATAATTACAGTTGAGTCGAATCCAATATTTTACGAATACTAATCTTGAATCCATATCTCCAATTTACCTTCGATTCTTGGAAAAAATCATGAACATAAGATGAAATATAAATATAATAGAAAATAGGAAGACTGTAATTGAGTATTTTAACTGTGAATATTTTTTATTGGTGAAGCTTCCAAGCAGGAATATTTTTCGAAACAAATTTGAACCTAATTTCGGTTTCTAAGCCTAGTCTTAAGTTTTGAAACTTCGCACAGCTCTTATAATAGAAATAGTAATAAATGTAAACATTTGTTCATATGATCCAGTCATAACATGCATAAATTCAATTAAGTGTTACATTATTGGTCTGGTTTCTGGTTGTCGAGTTCATCCTATGATTATAATAGATTCTGAACTACAACTAATCAGTATTAGAGCCCTAAAACATTCTAGTCAATATCTCTTCATAAATGGCCGCCTTAAATAAACATGTATACTCGTGTTAAGGAACTTCATTTCATTATTTCAGGTTCATTTATTATTTAATTAATCTATTTTGGTTTTTGTAGCTATTTCATTATCAAGTTTGAAAAACCTGACCTAGCTATATTTATAATGTGTTGTCTGTAATCCTCACCGTCTTTGTTCTGTGTGTGTAGACATATTCAAGGCCGCGTGTTCACAGCCCTCGCCAACGGTACGGTGGCGATATTCCGGCGGGGGGCAGACGGTCAGTGGGACCTGGGTAGCTACCACCTGGTGGACCTGGGTAACCCGCAACACTCGATACGGTGCATGGTGGCGGTGCACAGTCAGGTGTGGTGCGGATACCGTAACCAGATACACGTGCTTCACCCTCGGACACTCGCCATCGAGGTGAGGCGGCCATTTATACTGGTAACATGGGAGAGTTATATGCTTATGGGTGACCTGGCGGTCTAGGGGTAAGGTGTCAGACTTCTGTGCTGGGGGCCCGGGGTTCAATCCTCGGTCCCGGCACAAATTTATCTGATTACCAAACCCTTCCTTCACCTCTGACAAGACATCTTGTGAATGTGGGGAATGCCAGGCCTCCACCGTGGTTCGGATTCCACGTTAAACTGTAGGTCCTTCATTTCATCTCACAATCACCCTACCATTACACATTAGCGTAAGTGCGTATAACCCGAACGGGTAGTAAGACGCGGTGCTAGTAATAATAGTAATATATGCTTATGTACTAATTACGCTAATGGCTTTTGAGATTAAACAGTTTATATTTATAGGAAGTGTACCCGCATTTGTAAGTAGGGAGAGTGGAAAACCCCCCCATCTATACACCCGATGTCCTCATCATGGGCAGTCTAGTCTACTGTGAGAGCAGCGTTAGATCACGAGGACACTGGAGCGGGTTTAAAACCTCATCTTGTGACGGTAGTTGTTGATCATACACAATACTATTACTTGTGTCTTAGAGCGTTTGTTGTATTCTCCGAATATCTCTCACCTGATCACAGGACTTGTACCTTCAATTCTTATGCTTGATTTGCTCGACTTGCTTACCAGCAGATTATCTTACATCCGTTATTGTTTACAGTCTGGGTCACTTTTTTTTTATTATTCAAGTCATATATTCTCCACTACCGGCTTGCTAGGCCTGTTGTGGTTTCATATGCCTTATAATATATCTTAAGATTAGGACAAGCACAACATTCAATCCCCGGCCGTTAATTTATCACTGTGAAAGGGTAAATCCACATTTCACCAATGATACATTTTTCGACCATGCCAGGAATCGAACCCAAGACCTTTAGCTCAGTTAACACACACACACCCACACAAACACTACCAAATGAGGTAAGGTGTAGTATTCCTTTTTATTTAAATTTATAATATTTACATTGGATAACCACAACCAAATCTTTTAGAAATTATATTTACTCCCAAAACAGTTGGCACAGTGTTTTTTTAACAGTGTCCGTTTGAATTCATAGGTGGGCTTCCTTTATTAAATTTACTCTTATTACGTTATTTTTCCACGTTCTTGAAGTAAAATTTCTACCCTTTTACCCGTCCCATTTCGACCTAAAATTGTTATTCCTGGTCGTTGCTATAAAATTACCTTTTCTTGTACTTGGGTAAATATGGTATTTTGCTCAAACTTCCAGCAAATGGTGGTACATTTTGTGCTGTCATACTTTCTCATTAGTTATATTATTTTATGTTTTATTTTGGTTAAATTGTAATTTCCTTGTAGAAAACATTTGTCGCCCATCCTCGAAAGGAAAGTCAGGTTCGACAAATGGCGTGGCTCGGTGATGGCGTGTGGGTGTCGATACGACTCGACTCAACGCTACGGCTGTACCACGCGCACACGTATCAGCACCTACAAGATGTTGACATCGAGCCGTATGTGAGCAAGATGTTAGGTGAGTGATCGCAACGCGTACGTTGTAACATGTTACAACATTCTGTCATGTCTGCATCATTTCACTACACCTTCAAAATAAATAACTAATATAAAGGGTGGCTTATAAATCGTAATACTATTACAAGAACATGTTTTATCGTAATAATTTACATCAATATTAAGGATGGATCCTCAAGTCTTTGAGGAGATTTGAGGATTCGAGAAAATTTCAGATCGTAATCAAAAAACTTTTTAGATCTCTATACTGCTTATTGGTGGTTCAGGGCCTATTATAGTTTATAAATATAGAATGAACTCAACAACCAGGCCCCAGACCAGTAATTTAACACTTAACTGAATATATGAATGTTATAATGAATGAACAGAGTATCTACCACCAGGGAAAACTGAAATTAGCTGGGAATTTGAAGTGGCCGGGAAAAAACAGTAATAAGTCAGCAATTTGGTAAATTACAAAAAATATCCGGGAAAATGTGAAATATATTATTCATTAAATCAGTAAATTACAATATGATTCAAACTGGCTTTTTTTGTTTGTAGCTGTGTAGCTAAATAATCTCCCACTTTTATTACGCACCAATGAAGGTACATTTCCTTATATTATACCTTTCTCATCTCGCTCACATTGTGTAAATATGCGGATAGCCCATTAAGGAAGTTAAACGCATGTAAAAATAATCTAGTTTGTCATATTTTTGTCATGTGACAGAGACATTATATAATTCCTCATTGAGCGCGACTTTTAAGCCACCCTTCCATACGCTCACCCTCAATTGTTTTGCTTTGTAATTTTAAAATGTAATACATGTTCAACTATTAAAAGTGAATCTTTTCTTGGTTGTTGGCTTGTTGCGTTACTAGCAGCTTTGGTCTCAGTTGAAGTAACGCTATAACATACCACCTACAATGGTCGAGTCAAACTTGTCATTAAAATGTTTTATCTCAAAATAAAACTAGATAAGGAAAAACATATGTTTGCTTCTGTATGGGTGGGTTATTTATCTTTCCCTCGTGTTCTAGTTAAAACTTACCCGCCTCGGTGGCGTAGTTGGCTAACACGCTTGTCGTGTTGAGCTCGACTGCTGAGGACGGGGAGATCGAGGTTCGAATCTCGGTCGGGTGAACTTGGGGTGGTTTTTCCTAAATGGTTTTCCACTCTCCCTCCACGCAAATGCGGGTTCACTTCCTCTAATTCAACCTTCCCAATTCCTAATCCATTAGAGTAATTAGTACTTAAAGCGTATAACCCGAACGGGTAGTAAGACGCGGTGCTAAATATTAATATAGTTAAATCTTAACTATTAGGTCCATCTTAAATTAAATAAGATTTTTCTATGGGGGGAGAAGGGGGGCAACTGTGTTCAGAAAATATTCTACGTAAGGTTTTTCTGTCAGAAAATAAATAATATATTACCTATAAAATTTCACTTATACTTCATTTACTTATGATGTGCAGCAACTAATTTTACAGCAATTAAAGTACTCTTATTTCATATCACTCACTCTATTACTTATGTCTAAAAATAAAGCATAAGATGAGGGGATGGGGAGAGGGGGCGAAAATCTTGAACAAAAAAATCCTTGCGTAATTTAAATACGGCCCCTTTACAAGTTGGGTTAGTTATATTACTGCGTAGCGATGATTCGCGACTATTGGTTTTATCAAGCCACTTTAGTGCCGGGATGTCTTGACCCACATCACTGAGCACATGGACCAAGGCATCAGTCTCATCTGGTACGGTTTGTTGGGGACAATAAGGTCTTGGGTTTGAGTCCCGGCCAGGTTTAATAAAAGTGTTTTTTCTTGAATGGTTTCTTACCCCTCCTCTCATGCAAACACAAACACAAACTAATCGCTAATCCATCAGTGTAAATATTAGGATAGCTTGAATGGGTAGGAAGACACAGTACACATAAGTACCGGTACGCTACTCAATTAAAAGTTGAAATAATCTACTTTACTATAAAATAAATTAGTTTTTTTGGTAAGACTCAACTTATCAAAGTTACGATTTAAGTTTTAAAGACTAGAAAAACTGACCTTAACTTTGACAACTATAATAATAAAAATTCAATAAAAAATGATACTCAATTTCACCAATTATCTTCAGTTTATAAAGTTAAACAACTCGCCAATGTGAATTCATTGGATGTACTTAAGGCGTTTTTACTCTATGACATTTCATACTTTCTACATAATTCTGTTGGTTATCTTTAAAATACATCTTCTTCATCCTATTCCCGTAACTTATATTTGCGGGATTGTGTGACGTTTACTTTTTAAATTCTAAGTGAATTTAAAAGGAATACTACAACATAGTTCTGAAGCTAGATTGAAGTTTGAATGATGGAAAGAATATTAGATGTTGCATAGTTAAATAACTTGAGCTATTAAATTTAATTTACGAAATATTAAATCACAAAGAAGATTACCGTATTTTGTCCTAATATGATAAAAATAAATTATTATCATAACTTAGAGTTGGCAACTAAATTATTTTATACTTTAGTTACTAGTAATTTGCATTGTACAAAATGACTACAACTGAACCTAAAATATATTTTAAATGTAATTGTGAACGGTCAGCAAAAATACTTGACCATAATTTATTTCTATAGCATAACAATTAATCATATACCGTAAGAATTTGTTTTGATAAACCTTTGGCTTTCGGTTTTTCCCAACCACCCACCTAAAATAATGATTGAAACCTGCACAGATTTAATAATATTATTTTTAGGCGCAAAAGACTACTTTAAATGAAAGAGTTGTTTTTTTTATGTATAATTTGAAATGAAATTTTGCATAATACTTTCAGCTTAATGTTTGCATTTTATGTAATTTCACCCAACATTTTGCTTTTATCTGTTTCTTATATCCGCAAATCACCTTGCTGATGTTGCTTTGTAACAAACTCTACCTACCATCGACATTCCGCCCCCTTTGTCTATTATTTGACCGCATGACGGTAGCTCATTTGTTTTTCACGATCACAAACTTTAGTCGAGTCAGACGTATTTTAAGTTAAAGCGAATATTTTTTTTTTTTAAAGATATTTGCATATATAATTTTATTTTCTCATACACTTTGGTGACATTAGAATCGAGACTGGTCCTTTAATTTTTTTTACAATAATCTATAATGAAGAAAGGAATGCCAGGCCTCCACAGTGGTTCGGATTCCACGTTAAACTGTAGGTCCTCCATTTCATCTCACAATCACCCTACCATTACACTTCACCCTACCATTACACATTAGCGTAAGTGCGTATAACCCGAACGGGTAGTAAGACGCGGTGCTAATAATAATAATGATAATAATATGAATTTTAAATAGTAACGCACCACATGGGCTAGTATAGAATCACTTTGCATCACTAATATTGCTCATTTTGTTGTGTTGTTCTATGCTTCCTGTGGATGTTGCCACGTTGCTTTGTGCACTTTGGTAGCAGTGTTCCCTCAAGGTAGTAGCACACACTTGTTTCTAGCTTCAAACATAGACCAATGTTGTTTGTTTCACCCTCTTCTTCCTGACCCCTTGGCTTTATTTGTGGTTACTGTTGTGCTGTGAAATAGATATGGATTGTGTTCGAATCAAATATAGTCAGAAAGATGGCTCGAATACACATCTTTGAAAACATGATAAGCATAATAAGTTCGCGTCCACCCATTCATTTAATTTTTTTTTTCTTTCACTTAAAATTTTGTTCCTATTAACGTCCAGTCGCGCATCCTTTTGTCGGGCACGCGCTCCTAAAGCACACTTAGGGAACGTGCTGTGTTTGTGTTTGGCTTAAACAAAAGACTGTCTACAATAAAATGTCGGTAGATGTAATTTCAACCAATATAACTCCGTCATCAAAATCATATTAAAGTTTACAAACAAACACGAGTTGAATATAATCAAATTAATATATAAAATAAACTATTAATTATTACTCTTGATAACTTAAAATGAAATACATTTTACTATGTATCCTCGAGTGAATGCTCCAATACCTGTTTCTGATTGGCTGGACACAAGCCAACGCAAGAGATGCCCAATGTAAACACGACGGCTTGTGTTATTGTAGACAGACAACGTTACAAGCGTGAGTCCGCCAAGAGGTTGTAGACTGGGCTAAGTGGTAAAATATTGGTCTCAAGTCTGGTGGCTTAACTTCTATCACTAGTAAGCATCATAATAGCTATAAAAATATTAAGTTAAATAATCTAATCTCAATTCTAAAATTGAATTCACGTTTGTTGCAAGAACCTTATTGGCTATTTACGGTACACATAATAGTATAACAAAGCTACACTTTTAGCCTGGATAGTAAAAATAACTCTTCACTTTCTCTGATATAACTATTTTACCTAAGTGTGTTAGGCTGCGGTCACTTTGGATGCACGCTTGTGCAAGTATTAGGTTGCGCAAGCGTGCGCAGGTAGCTTGCGCGTGTACGAACTGGTCACATTGGTTGCAACTAGGTGCAAGTAATCACTCCAGTGAGCTGTCAAGATGGAGTCATCGGACGAACAAGAATTTGTGTTGGAAAATGGTGTGTTGAAATTTTTAATGATGGATGAAGAGCCATTTAGGTAAGAATGGGTTAACGATTATTTTAAGAATAGAGATGATGATGGAGAATATACCGAGTTTTAAAAACTGAAATTCAGTGTATGTTGGCTAATGTAGATGTGATTCCGAAATGTGTGTGTTTGTTGAATAACATTGTTATTGATAGAGAAGGCAGTGCAGAAGTGGATAGTTATGTTGCACAAAACCAAACACAGCTACTTCGAGACTACCGGCCAAATGATGAAATAAAATAACTCTCACATCAATACAGCAAGCGTGCATGAAGAAACAAATTTATTTGATCCGCGGCAAGCTTGCACAAACTTGCGCATCCAGTTCGCACTCAGTGTGACCAGATCGAGCACGCGACCACTGGTTTAGATGGATTTACTCGAATTTTGTTTCTTCATGCAAGCTTGCGCACGCTCGCGTATACAGTTTTCTTGCGCAAGCTTGCATCCAAAGTGACCGCAGCCTAACTTTGTTGAATATATTCTCCACACATATTTATACTACGAGGCAAACCAAATTGAACATTTATTTAACAACCTGTCGTTACCATATGGAAACATAATCTTAAATCTACATCCAGTATTAAAACTAAATACTCTCCAATTTATTTGTTTCGCTTTATTTTCTCATAAAACTATCATCTACAGTAAAATTGTATACCACAATAATTATCGCTTATTGGAGTTGTCTCTGTTGTCTCTTAAGGTTTAAAACCACGTCATCTCTTTCCATGATCCAAGAGGCCATTTTTTGTCCAGCCCTTTTATTTTTAAAGGTTATAAAAGCTTACACAACATCCAAAAAGCTGCTTCTCAAATAAATATTTGACGTTTACTTTCTTGCATTCCATGACGAGATGTGATGAGTATTTTAAATATTAATAGCATATAGAATAGAAGTAAAGGGTCTATGTAGGTCTATTTAACTGTTACATGAAGTGTTATTCTAAGGCTATTGCTTAGTTTTTTATTTATATTTCTAAAAACAAAGTTAGTCCCTGTGTTGAGTGTGGACGTAACATCAAATGGAAATACGTCTATAACTCATATTTATTTTCCCTTCCAGGCACCGGCAAACTCGGCTTCAGTTTCGTCCGTATCACCGCGCTTCTGATCTCTTCCAGCCGACTGTGGATTGGAACCGGGAATGGTGTGATTATTTCAGTACCTTTGTCGGAAAGTAAGTAAAAAGTTTTCGTCGTGAACGTAAAAAGCTGAATCTTTTGTTGTCTACAGTAATTTTACCAGCGGCTTCATTCACATCTTTCCATACGTGTTGATTGGATTATGAACACACCTCACTGCTCTCACACCACGCAGTGGGTATATTCTTGAAAACGGCCGCCTTAGTTAAACATAAACCCTAAAGATTGGTAAGGGTTGCCTGGAACTAATTAACTTGGGACATTGAAGGGAGGATAGAAGGGCAAGGGGTGTCCACTCACCAGAAAACTGTAGGCCTCAAAGTTCACAATTAAACCACATAATTATGTTATTATTATTATTATTAGCACCGCGTCTTACTACGCACTTACGCTAATGTGTAATGGTAGGGTGATTGTGAGATGAAATGGAGGATCCACATTCACAAGATGTCTTGTCAGAGGTGAAGGAAGGGTTTGGTAATCAGATAAATGTGTGCCGGGACCAAGGATTGAACCCCGGACCCCCAGCACAGAAGTCTGACACCTTACCCCTAGACCACCAGGTCACCAATTATGTAATTATCAGGGTACATAAGCCTCCTTCGGCAGAAGAGAGTAAAGCACAGACTGGACTATGGCAGAGAGTGTGTAGGTCTTGCCCCTCTTTCCCCCTTCCAGTGTTTAAGTTAATACAGCCGTTTGGTACAATTTTTTTCTTTACTTATATATCTCTTTATGGGTGTCTGCAGGCGCAGGTGGTCGACCAGGGGCTACTTCGGCGCACAGAGTACCGGGTGGAGTGGTACGTGTGTATGCGGACAACTCTGCTAAGATAACCCCGGGCAGTTTCATTCCGTACTGTTCAATGGCTCAAGCACAGTTGTCCTTTCACGGACACAGGGACGCTGTTAAATTCTTTGTGGCTGTGCCAGGTAGTTACACCTCTTTATCTTAACTTATCTCAGGGCTATTTTATAATAACGGAAAACGATAAAAAAATAAACCAATAAGAGTAAATGTACAAACAAACTGTTGACTTTGCAGGCTCACAAAGTCTGTCGGCTGCGAACCCGGCGCCCATCATCGAGAACCTGAATGAACACACGACTGAAGACGACAAACCTCCCGCGATGCTTGTCATGTCGGGAGGAGAAGGGTACATAGACTTCCGAACAGGTGGGCTCCTGCGCCTTTTATATACACAAGTCGGTTATTCCTTTTATTTTTAAAACCTTTCATAATCATCATCATCAACAACTGTTTCCAGCCTGGGGCTGGGTCAATTTATTAAAATGCTTCCATTCTTCTCCTCTCACTTGCACACTTGTTGTTATATGCTCCTTCTATCTATTTCTTATTTAAAATATATCGGGAGTTTATTGGTTACGTTTGTTTTGCACAGTTTGTTCTTGTGAGTGCTTTTCAGGTTTATTTATAACATTTTTTTTAGTCATATCAAGGAATATGTCTAGAGAGAGAATGGAAAACAACGAGAAGAAGTAATTCAAAGGGAAAATATATAGCTAAACATGAGTCGCAACTAAGTTTGAAATAAGTGCATTAGATTTCTGTCTGTTATTTTTTTCTTGGTTTGGTAAATGTTAACAATCTGTCATAACTCTACTTTAAAGTTTAAAACTTGTGAAGCCTAAATTGTGTATGCAAGAATCAAGTATTAATGTCTCAACACTGTCCAAAAGGAGCATTATTGGTGTAGAAATGTATTGACACCTCTTTCTCTAACACATACACAACATTACAATTGGATTTACGGACGGGCGGGCCACTTTTTCTTAATAGATTAAATACAAAGTTTTCAGAGCCATATCTTTATAATATTCTCAGGAAGTCTGTTCAAAGCTTTGGAATTTCAAATCCAAACATTTCCCAGATGCGGATTTGATGGAATTTACATTTATAACTCTATAAAGAATTTGGCGTGTATCCATTATTTGACTTGATCATAAAACTTACGAATCTCGCGATATTTAAAACCTGATCATTGCTGGACACGATTTATCGACCATATTAAAAAAACAACTGACCTTATGTTCAGTTTGAATCCGACAACCTTTAACCTTAGAATATCCGATTCAAATTTGAAACGTTTCATTTATAACTTAACCCGTTTCGGTGGCCAAATAGTCTTAAGACACCACTCTCCTTTTAGACTGGCCTGCTGATGACAGCGAGATCAGGGTTTGAATCCTAGTCGGGTCTATTTAGTATGGTTTTTCCTTGATGTTTTACCATTCTACTGCGGGTAGACTACCTCTAGGAGTAATTATCATAATATATGCGTGTAACTTGAACCAGCAGTGAGACACACTGATATATATACACACACAAAATATTTGATTTGAATATTTTTACTGTGAAACTTTTGTTTTAATTAAATCGATAATCTTGGAATTTCGTGCAGGCTTATTTCTTTTTTTTCTTTTCAAACATAGTTTAATTTATAGAATATACTTTGGCGCCATCTACAATTGTTTATTTTTGTATGTTTGAGTATGTTTGTGGTACATTATCTTTCATGTTAATATTACTTTCCTAATTCTCTACACCTCCCCCCCCCCCGCCCCCGATTGTTTTTATATTAAGTTACCCGCCTCGATGGCGTAGTTGGCTAACGCGCTTGTCGTGTTGAGCTCGACTGCTGAGGACGGGGAGATCGAGGTTCGAATCTCGGTCGGGTGAACCGGGTGTGGTTTTTCCTAAATGGTTTTCCACTCTCCCTCCACGCAAATGCGGGTTCACTTCCTCTAATTCAACCTTCCCAATTCCTAATCCACTAGAGTAATTAGTACTTAAAGCGTATAACCCGAACAGGTAGTAAGACGCGGTGCTAATTATTATTATTATATTAAGTTATCCTTGTTTTATTTGAATCTCCCCCTCCCCCCCTCTGTTTTGAGTTTTTTTTGTGTGTGTGTTCCTTGTTTTACGGTGTGTTTGGATGGTGTTGGTTTTTTTCCAGTGGACGATCCCGAAGAAGTCGAAGACGCGGCTAGTCACCTGATAGTGTGGCAAATAATATGGTACGCAATTTATTCCACACTCAGCTCTCTTTTTCCTTTTCTTTGGTTTCCTCCGACTCGATTTGGCCTTTCTTTCTTTCTTTCTTTGTGGGAATAATAGAAACATATATGGCACCATTTGTCAGCTTTTTATAGCTCTACAAAACATGAATTATATCAGCTTATTTAGTTATGTAATACAAACGAGAAGATATGGATAAAAACTATATGTTGTTATATTTGGAGGACGCTACATCATCAACTGTTTCCAGCTTGTGGCCCGGTCAGTTTCCTTCCAACATTCTTCTTCTCTCACTCACACACTTGCTGTTGTGTGCTTCTCCCATATCTTTCTTGGTTTCCCTGCATACCTCAGTTCCATCTTTCTCCTTTTACATCTTCTTTGCATGTCCATCTCACCCTTACTTCCTCTGTTATATCATGTACTCTTGACCAGACAGCTTCGCTCCTAATCCTGTTTCTTCCTGTGACGGCTAGCATGCTCCTCACAAACTTCACTCCTGGTCCTGTTTCTCCCCGTGACGGCTAGCATGCTCCTCACAAACTTCACTCCTGATCCTGTTTCTCCCCGTGACGGCTAGCATGCTCCTCACAAACTTCACTCCTGGTCCTGTTTCTCCCCGTGAAGGCTAGCATGCTCCTCACAAACTTCACTCCTGATCCTGTTTCTCCCCGTGACGGCTAGCATGCTCCTCACAAACTTCACTCCTGGTCCTGTTTCTCCCCGTGAAGGCTAGCATGCTCCTCACAAACTTCACTCCTGATCCTGTTTCTCCCCGTGACGGCTAGCATGCTCCTCACAAACTTCACTCCTGGTCCTGTTTCTCCCCGTGAAGGCTAGCATGCTCCTCACAAACTTCACTCCTGGTCCTATTTCTCCCCGTGACGGCTAGCATGCTCCTCACAAACTTCACTCCTGGTCCTGTTTCTCCCCGTGAAGGCTAGCATGCTCCTCACAAACTTCACTCCTGGTCCTGTTTCTCCCTGTGATGGCTAGCATACTCCTCACAAACTTCGCTCCTGGTCCTGTTTCTCCTCGTGAAGGCTAGCATGCTCCTCACAAACTTCACTCCTGATCCTATTTCTCCTTGTGAAGGCTAGCATGCTCCTCACAAACTTCACTCCTGGTCCTATTTCTCCCTGCGATGGCTAGCATGCTCCTCACAAACTTCGCTCCTGGTCCTATTTCTCCTCGTCATGGCTAGCATGCTCCTCAGAAACTTCGCTCCTGGTCCTATTTCTCCCCGTGAAGGCTAGCATGCTCCTCACAAACTTCGCTCCTGGTCCTGTTTTTCCCCGTGACGGCTAGCATGCTCCTCACAAACATAATTCCTCTGGCCTCCATTTTCTTGCACCCAATGTCCGTGTTTCTGCCGCCAATGTGACTACATAACATACATTGTACAGGACTTCCTTATATTCCGCAGGTGTAAAACTAATATCACTGACGTAGTAGCAGCGTTTTCAGTGATTCTTTTAGTAAATAAGTTGTGTGCATGACACGTCGGTGATTGTTCTAGTAGTTGGATCTTATGTTCAGGCAAACTCGTGTGGCTTCCTTCCTTGTATTTATACGACTACACATGTATTGCTGGGGTTCTTGTTTATAAACGCTGGGTTCTTGTAAATAGCTATTCAAACACATAGGGTTGGATAGGATCCATCATTTTACAAATTCATATCTTCATCTCACCTACAAATTTAGATCTTGGAAAGATTATGTACACACTGTCCACGGTAGGTAGCAGACTCACGTTACAATTGTGTAACTTTTAGTTATTATTATCACCGCGTCTTACTACCCGTTTGGGTTGTACGCACTTACGCTAATATGTAATGGTAGGGTGATTGTGAGATGAAATAAAGGACCTACAGTTTAACGTGGAATCCGAACCACGGTGGAGGCCTGGCATTCCCCACATTCACAAGATGTCTTGTCAGAGGTGAAGGAAGGGTTTGGTAATCAGATAAATCTGTGCCAGGACCGAGGAATGAACCCCGGCCTCCCAGTACAGAAGTCTGACACCTTACCCCTAGACCGCCAGGTCACCCTTCAAACAAATAAACAGGAATTATGTACAACCTTGAGTAAAGATACAAATCAGTCCGTCATTGATTGGTTGAATGATCTGTATCAGGTGACGGTGAAGAGGAGGGGGAAGGCGGGACAGAGCAAGACGACACGGCGTCCCACGAGTCGGCCAATCCTGTGGTGGATCCCGACCAGAAGTTCGACCTCAGTCATCTGATAATTTGGGAGATGACCATGCAAGGCTGAATATCTTGTTAACCCGTAGATCTGCGACCCTGTCCTTCTTTCCTTCCGTTGGAGTGTCTGTCGACCACTTTGTGCTGATTATTTATATTTTCAACAAACATTGGCACGTTTCTTTGCAATATATTTTACGAAAGATTGTGGTGGGAATTGTTTTTTTTAAACAAACGTAACCTATTTGTTCAAAATAAAAGCTAAAATATTAATTTGACTGATGGAGATAACGTCACTAACATTACTAATCAAACTAAATATATTGTGTGTTTCTGAGAAATAATCACATATTTTGGTTTTCATACTGTCAAAGAATGTTCTCTTTCCGTTTCCTTCAACTAGTCTTAGTGTCGAACACAGATCATATGTCTTTATTTTTACACAATTTGAATTTTCTCAATTAAATTTGTTCACCAATGTTATTTTATCAGTTAAAATTATATTATTTATTTTTTTGAGTTGATCTATTTTAGATGAATGAGATTTTCCATAAACGTGTTTTTCCGACAGTGGATATATTTATTATTTTTATAGTTTGTTGATGATTCTTGCCTCCCAGTACATTGTCAGCTTTGTCTCATATCGCAGGCAATGCCCCTGTGCTAAATGTACACCCCTATGTTGACTATCAAACTAGCCTGAATAAATTGTGTGTGTGTTTGTGAGCGTACAATTGTGATAGTAGCTATTCAAGTCATGTGTGTGTGTTGAGTTCATTACATGACATTTTGTGGTCGTGCGAGTGATATTAACTAGCTTATTTATTTTCTTGAAGCTTTGCCGCATAGGTTTTAAAATAGGCAGTTTTTACCGCACACATTTAGACCATTAGACCTGCTGCAGATACAGCTTAGCACTATAGAATACTAAAAGTTTTTGTACATCACATAAACATTTATATATGAAAATGTTTTTGCAACAAACTGCTATACATTTACACAAAGAAATATTTGTGAAAAGGTTATATTTATTCCTTTATTTTCTTGTATATATTCTAAAAAATACTTTGCATAGTGAAATTTGTGTTTTATTTTAATATCGTCTATATTCAATATCTGGTATATTGATTTGGTTATTTAATTTTATTGCATAAGTAATATGTCAAATAAAATAGTGGCAAATGAAGTCAGATTTAAATACTAAACTTTTTTTGGCTTTGTAATTTGAAGTTCAGAATTTGTTGTGAATTGTGATTAGTACCTTAAAATCTAAGGTACATATTTTTTTAAATGTAAATTATGTATAAATATTTTTTCTTATTTTAAAATCATCTCTCTATTTTTGTTTTTCCCCGGAAAATAAATCTAGCCCTGTTACCTTCTTGAGATCTTCAAGTCTTATTAAGGGTACTACAATCGCTAGCATTAGTTCAAGATTCAAAACTGTCATTACATTATTTGGTGAAATAATTTACCCTCATAATAACAGTCCAAGTTGGAAGGTCGGAAACTTTTAACTTTTTTTTGGTGCACTGTGGCTTATTACCTGTTGGGGCTACACTTAAATAATTATGTAGAAGACATTTTAGAAAACAGACTCGATTTCCCATATGTGGATCACTCAGTTGGTGGCCTAACCATACGTACTATATATATATATATATATATATATCTGGCTGTCCACCTAATGCATAGAGTGGGGTGGGATGTAGAACTTATCACGTGCGATAAAGACCAGGCTTCATACGGTCCTTGAAAGACTTGGAGTTTAATGTGTGTCTGTTCAAGGCCTGTAATTTCCAGGTTTCAATATTTATTTTTGAAACGGTTCTGAAGAGTGGTGGTAAGAATCTAGTGCATCCTCTTTGATCAAGCGTTGTCTCCAGTTTACTCTACTCCCCGCTGTTATCGCGTCATCAGCTCGGAGATAGTTGCGCCCATGGGATTGGAAACGGTGTTAACTTCTCTGACAATGCATCGCCTACTGTTGATCCAATACAATAATTCTTTTAGGATATTCAACTACCTATCAACACTCCTAGTACTTAAAGTTACAGTTTTGCGTTAAATCGCCTGCCGATAACTAATAGCTCATCTCCTGTTATATCCATACTACCATATGTACTGAATATAGAACGACTGCACTAACCAATAAACCAAGGAGAGTGAAGTGAGTGACAACAAAGTTAGATTTCTAATTTTAAAGTCCTCTATGTTGATTAAATTTAGTGAAAAGTTGTTTTCCATCTATTTAAAATTTGATATGGTTTATAATTTTTTTTATTGGTGTGTTTAGCTTTAGGCATTACGAGAAATTACAGTTTTAGTCCTTGAATTTATGTTTTTATATGTCTGTAAGAACCCTGAAAGACAATGACAGCAATTACCAACAGCTGTTGACATATTGGAACGGCAGTATGAAAGATTACCAGCATATAAACCTACTGGTACTTTGTTAAACTATGAATTCTTAAACAAATTAGATTAAATAATAATCTTGTTTGCACGTTGGTATTAAATATTTATGATGGATAAAGTTGGGAATATTTAATATATATCTTTAAGAAAACCCCCTTTTTACTTAACGAGGTAATTATATTATATTTGGAAGAAGGTACAGGAAAGGTGGATACAAACATAAAAAAGGAACAAACACAATATGGCCTTTACAATGAAAAGAAGAACACAGTTCACACTTTACACTGCTGCCAATGGACAAAGAGGTAATGGATGCTATTCCTACTTAGGTTTCATCAAGAGGGAATATTCATATTACAGAATATTAATGCGATGGTATATTTTATCCCCCAAATCCCTCCCTGGATTATGGACATTGTCACTATTTTGTACCCCCTCATTCATGTTTTTTTTATTATTTATTTCTTTAAGAAACAAACCTATCACAGGTTGTCAAACAAAATTAAAAAAGGAAGATATAAAATGGATTTTAACCAATTTTCAAAACATTATGATTATATATTTTTCATTTGTCACTATTTAAGAGAAGTTCTTTATATAACATTTCATAAAAATATAATTTCTTCAATTTGTGTTATCTTAAATAATGTCTTATTTGTATTTATTTATTTTTATTTGTATAACTTTTTTTTTTTTTATGTTTGGTCAGAGGTCGAGTTATACATTGCTAAAGTCAATCAATTACTTGTTCTACAACCCTTTAAATTGAAAGTTAAAACAAAATTGTAAACATCAATTAGCTTTAAATTGTTTCGTTATTAGTCTATTACCACATGTAGTAACAATTGTTTGTTATCGTGACATGACTTTTGTCTTAAACAATACCCACGTTCACTAATTGTGTCAAGGCTAACTTAAAAAAAACACCAGGCTCTTTAGAACATTATAACTTTGGCAAGGAAAGTTATTTTATATTAGATGAGATATTTAATATAAAATTGAGTATTTAAATTTTAACTGTGATAAAGGATTATGTAGTTGGTTAATCTTTGTTTAGTTAAATAAAATAATGTTAAGGCCCTGTTTCCTCGTCATATATTTCTATAAAGAAAACCTCTTTTCCCTTTATGAGGTAATTGTAATATATTTGGAACAAGGTAGAGGAAAGGCGGATAAAAACAGATAAAAGGGGCGGACACAATATGGCTGTTACAATGAAAAGAACATATCATATTGTAACTCTTCTTAAATGAGAATACACAAATAATGAAAGCTATTCATCATCATGCGCAGGGTCTGTCCATCTTTGTCTCTCCTGCTCTGAACCATTCCTTCATTGGCCAGGTTTGCGTTGTTTACTACAATATCACTCCTTTGTACATCTCTACTCTAGACTGATATGTTTGTGAAAAGCCTCCACTTGACTCCTACCTCCTCTCATCATCAGCAATTACGAGAGCGCTCTTCCGTCTTCCACCCCTTTATTTAACAACGCAACAATATATTTTATATGGGTGACCTGGCGGTCTAGGGGGGTAAGGTGTCAGACTTCTATGCTGGCGGCCGGGGTTCAATCCTCGGTCCCGGCAAAGATTTATCTGATTACAAAACCTTTCCTTCACCTCTGACAAGACATCTTGTGAATGTGGGGAATGCCAGGCCTCCACCGTGGTTCGGATTCCACGTTAAACTGTAGGTCCTCCATTTCATCTCACAATCACCCTACCATTACACAGTAGCGTAAGTGCGTATAACCCGAACGGGTAGTAAGACGCGGTGATGATAATAATATATTTTATCTTTTGACGACTTGATTTGGTGCGATCATTCTCCCCGAGTAACACCAATATATCCTTTTGTCATCGTTGATATTTAGAAATTATCTCTAATATTAAGTATGTTATCTAAAGTATATTTAGTTTAGTCATGTGGGCTGATACCTTCCACGTTACCAGATACTGTGTTGAGTAATGGAGGGTTAACTAAACCTTGAATATATGTCACCCTTAAATAAATAACAGTCCTATCTAAACATTTTGGATTTTGTCCTTTATGAATATATTTTCCCTTTCATTTTAAAATTATTCCATTGGGTTAAGAATCCAGGAAGTCACATGGTCTGTGCAGTATTTCTGATGTGTGGAGGGTAACATATGCTGTATTGCTCGATCGCTGACGCTTGTGATAGACATATTTTTTTAATATATAACCAAAGAATTTTCTCGAGTGAATAACATCAGTTTGTAAATATAACATAATATTTGGTGTAATTTACTTAGGTGCTGTAGCTAACTTTTTTTAAAGACAATTTGTTTGTTTTTTCCCCTTAAATCTTGAATACATTTGCCCATAGTTTTAAGTTGCAATAGCATATGATCTTATGCATTACTTTAGTGATATAAGTTTGGGCAGCAATAAATTATAGTTGTTACAAATTTTTGTTTTGTTATTTCATTTTGTTGAAACCCTAAATACAAAATGTATGATAATTTCATGCGTAGAGTTCAGGATGTAGATAAGAGCACACATATAACATATAAGGATTAGGGGTGTACCGATGAATCGTAATCAGCGATTATTATGTCTATTAATCATTATTTAAGTAAAATTTAAATCAAAATTTTCTAGATAGGAGTTTTTGTTTCTTCGATTTTGGTCACAAAACAAACACATACACACACTGTATCCCGGTCTACGCAAAGATAACATAACCAGATAGAGAAACATGAGTTCATATCGTTGATACAACTAACAATCTAGTTCCAACTTTTTCCGGTTGTGCATACACTGTTATTATTCTCTAAAGAATATTTCCCAACAGTTATTAATAATAAATAATCGGTTTTACTGAATTGGTACACCTCTAACACTGCTGCCACTGGGAGAACGATAATGCTGACTTCTAAAAGGAAATCGATTATTACATTCCAAATCCTCAACTAGGTTGTTTTTTTTACAAGCACTTGCGTCTTATTGGTTAATGTGTTGAAGAAGGTTTAGTTAAGAAGTGTTCCTGCTTTTGCCTGGAGGGGGAGTGGAAAACCACCCTCAGTGCAGTCGACAGATCTCCCTATTACAAGAGTGACGCCCGGTCTTTGCCGACCATCTAGGAGGAGTTTAAACCTCTCAACTTATTGGTGAACACCCTGGCAAAATGTCTGGAATACAATCACATAGATAACCACAACTAAAGTACAAGATAATATATTTTATACTTAATTTGTGAGCATTCATAATTTTATTTCTTGATAAATTGATTTATATTATTTTGAACAATCTTTTGGATATAAATACATCGTATTTTGAACTAGCGGTGAACACGTTAAAAATTTCATAATTTATTTTATTGTTCCAGTTGTATGCCTATATCTATTACTATTAGCACGCGTCTTACTACCCGTTTGGGTTGTACGCACTTACGCTAATGTGTAATGCTAGGGTGATTGTGAGATGAAATGAAGGACCTACAGTTTAACGTGGAATCCGAACTCCTCACATTCACAAGATGTCTTGTCAGAGGTGAAGGAAGGGTTTGGTAATCAGATAAATCTGTGCCGAGACCGGGGATTGAACCCCAGCCGGCCTATATCTAAATTTGATTATTCTATTAGGGCAATTCCTTCTTTAGCGTGCAATTTCATGACAGTCGCGATTATTAATGTTTCAATAAAACCGTGAGCATGAAAGAGGGAAGTTCAAACTTTGGCGCAGACGCTATTGTGTGAATATAGTTTGTAGCGTGTTTATGGTGGAACTGAACACCAGTCTTATCTTGCTGCTAAGTTTCAAAGCACATCCATGTGAATCTATGCTTTGCTTCAAATTTAAAAAAATGGACTTTTGCCATCCCTAATATAAATATAATAATGTACAAGAAATGAACGTGTATTGGGATCAAATATTACAAAATATTAGGAATGGGAGTCCTTAAGGAAATTCAAGGATTCGAGAAAATTTGTTTTTAAAGCTCTTAATTGTGAACCCACCTCGGTGGCAAAGTTAGATAACGCGCTGGTTTCCGTGTTGAGCTAGACTGCCGAGGACGGGGAAATCGAGGTTTAAATCTTGGGTCAGGTGAACTGGGGGTGGTTTTTCAAAAATGGTTTTCCACTCTCCCTCCACAAAAATGTGGGTTCGCTTCCTTCAAATTCAACCTTCCCAATTCCTAACCCCTTAGCGTAATTAGTACTTAAGCGTATTTCCCAAAAGGGTAGTAAGTAAGACACGGTGATATATATATAAAGTTGTCTGATTCTTTAGCGTAGCGAAGTCTAAAGACTACCTGAATCGTCATTGAACTATTCTTGTATCCGGACCAGAAAAGACGCTGCTGCGATGATATCCTAGTGGTACAGTTTGTCCTCAACTCACGCCGAGAAGCCAGTAATCATCAGCTGAGCTGCTGTACAAGGAAGAATACGGGAGCTTGTGGTGACTTGCCGTGTGTTTGATGCTCATCTGTCCAACTCTCGCAGCTTCCGACTCTTCTGACCAGAGTGCAACATTTCTCCGAACAAAGTTTAATACCGTCTCATGCACCTCTAGGAATGCCATATTCTGTAGAAGCATGTTACACAGAAGTTTGTCCTGAACTGACAGCGTCTTAGGGCTTGTTCTTGGTTGGCGTCAGTCAGCCCAGATTATATGATGTCACATTGTTCATTCTTTCCATTTGGTATCCCTCCACACATTTACTAATGGCCCCCTCCATGTTTAGCACAGCTACCTCCTTTCTTAGCCTGTTTAACGCACCCTTCTTCTTTGCAGGTCTTATGATACTGGGTCCCTCCATGTTTAACACACTTATCTCCTCCTCGAGCCTGTTTAACACAACCTTCTTCTTTGCATGTCTTGTGGTAACACGTTCCTCCATGTTTATAGCAACTACCTCTTCTCTTAGCCTGTTTAACGCACCCTTCTTCTTTACACATCTTATAGTACTGGCTCCCTCCATGTTTAGAACATTTACCTCCTCTCTGAATCTGTTTAACACAACCGTCTTCTTTGCATGTCCTATGATTATTACTCCCGCCATGTTTAACACATTTGTCTCTGCCCTGAGCCTGTTTAACGCAACCTTCTTCTTTGCATAACTTGTGATTATAGGTCCCTCCATGTGTAACACATTTACCTCCCTTCTGAGGAAATTTAGAACACCCTTCTGCCTTACATGTCTTTCGATACTGGTTCCCCCCGTGTTTGGCACATTTACCCTTTATCTGAATCTGTTTGACACACCCTTCTTCTTTGCATGTCCTATGATTATTGGTCCCTCCGTGTTTAACACATTTATTGTCTCCTCCTCGAGCCTGTTTAACGCATCCTTCTTCTTCACATGTCTTTCTATACTGGATCCCTCCATGTTTAACACAGTAACCTCCTCTCTGAGCAACTTTAGGACACCCTTCTTGACTGCATGTCCCCCGGTACTGGATCCCTCCATGTTTAACACAGTGACCTCCTCTCTGAGCAACTTTAGGACACCCTTCTTGACTGCATGTCCCCCGGTACTGGATCCCTCCATGTTTAACACAATGACCTCCTCTCTGAGCAACCTTAGGACACCCTTCTTGACAGCATGTCCCCCGGTACTGGATCCCTCCATGTTTAACACAGTAACCTCCTCTCTGAGCAACTTTAGGACACCCTTCTTGACTGCATGTCCCCCGGTACAGAGTCCTCTCATGTTTATCCCAATTAGAGCACTCGTCTTCTTTACATGACTCACTAGACGATGTTCCTCCGTGGTTAATATATTTACATCTCTTCAGAGCATCTTCTTCCGATTGAACGCTCGCACCCCCGTATTTCACTCGTGACGAGCCGTATTGTTCTAACGGACTCGGGCATCGCAACTCAGCCGGATTCGCCTGTAAGAGAATTATTACAGCAAGTTGAAAAATTAATATGGTTTGTTAACCAATACAGATAATGACGGTTGATTACAATTGAAATCAACAGTGAAAATAAATCATGTATATCAAAAACCATCCCATAAAATCAAATAATATAACCACTTAGTTCGATTCTGGTCAGAAAAACTTGTTAAATTACTTGATTTTGTTTTTAAGAAGTATTTCCCTTCCTGCTTCATAATTGTGACATTTACAAACAAAATGAGATGTCAAGTAGTAAACGATGACTTTAGGTTTAATATTGCTTGATTAACTTTCCCTGGCGTAGGCGTGATTTGATGTTTTAGTGCAGTAAGTTATTGTAATGCCATCTATCGACGAGCCACTCTACTTTTAACCAGTCTGAATACTTCATATCGAAGCTGATAGATCTAGCTTACAATTTAATACTATAATATGACCATAAATAAAGTAATAAATAAGAAAACAAATGAGTAGCAAACATATTTGTCGGTAAGCGTATTAAAGTAGAAGAATAGCTGCAGAGTCTATGCGGAAAGTTGTGTTATAAGTGCTCCGGGGAATGGGTTATCTTAACTCACAATCTATGCCATGACTGATTGAACCATTTAATACTTGAGTAAAGCATTGTTAACTTTAGGTAATACTTTAAAATTGATTTTAGAGTCTAAACATTTTGTAAGGATTACTTTAAATACTATGCAAAATTTGTTTTGATGATAGGAATGACTTGGGTCAACTAATTAAGTTTTAAAATGTAGGTCTGTGCGAGAAATTGCATTGAAAGTTCAGGAAATTTATATGTATTAGATGAAGGTTTGCTGCAGAAAAGAAAACCCTTTTTTTATAACCTTTAAAGGTTGCTCTATTATATTCATATTAAAAATTATTAATTTAATTTGAAGCATTTGCCAAACTAACAATTACTTCACTAAAAACATCCTCAAAATATAATTCTAGTTAATTATTATAACGAACATAAACCAATTTAAGATAGTGGATTTTTTCCTTCTTTTATATTTAATGCCAACTACCTATTTTTAACATAAGTATTATTATTAACAATGTCAGATAACACAGTAAAATGAAAAGGGTATGATATTCATTTCTGTTTAAGGTAATTTTAAAATGATTTATAAGACAATGAAAGTTTGTAGTAAATTATTTTTAGCAAATTGTGGAGGTGACATTAACTTATTTTTACTTAGTTTATTAATAATGTATTTAAACAAGCTAACTTCTAAACCAAATCCAAAGTTCCCAAACTCAATGGGAGAGTTATAGAGAGAAACAGGGACCTCCGTGGTTGTTTGTTTTAATATTACGGTTACCTGGAAAAGGGTCGTTATTTCGAGAGAGTCGTTATTGGAATTTTAACAGATTTTGTTCCACCCCTGACCTTCATACGAAAAAAAATGCATTTTTAGACAATACGTGAAAAATAAGATAAAATAAAACCTACCTATTTCTTGAAGAAGGTACTCCTTTCACTCATTTCGTCAAAATTATAAGTTCGTATCAAATAAAAAAAATAGCGTGGGTCATCAAAAATCGTTCACAAAATCCAACCAAAAACGTAACCAAATCAAAATAACAATGTTAAACAATAGCATGGGTCGTCAAAAATTGTTCACAAAATCAAACCAAAATAGTAACCAAATTGAGAATCGAAATAACAATGGCAAAAGCAAGCCTGGCGCGTGATGTAGCG
>CABFVX010001835.1:26021-50550 GCA_902151425.1 Timema shepardi | reverse complement strand
GTCCCCCCCCCCCTCCCCACTCCAATCTGATCTAGAACTCCGATGATGGAGGTACGTCATGTAATACCCAAACAAAAACTGACCGTCGAGGATTATTTAATCAAAAACTTCACAAGGATGGTGAGAACCCAACCCGATGAGAAGGTTGACTGGTTGAATAAAACAACCCCCTCCCTGCTTCAATCCCTTAGGGGTTGAACTTCAACAAATCCCAAAAATCCTTTTGACCACATATACCTTGATTTTGGTAGGAAGAACAGTAGAGAAAATTCAAACATATTGTTTTACAGCCAACATTGATAACATTTTACTATATTATTTGTTTTAATTGATAGATATTGATTATATTTATCAAAAGTGACAACTGCAGATAACATGACTTGATGCATGAAAATATTAAAATGGTTTTAGTAACTTTAGTAACTAACTTCTACTGTTCTTCCTACCAAAATCGTACTATACATACAAAGCCCTTCCTTGCCAAGTTCCATCTTTCCAGCTTAAGCTGTTTGGAAGATACGATTATAGCTTTAAAATATTCCAGCACCCATTTCACCCCCTTAGGTAATGAATTTCGCAAAACCCCTTCTTATTGAATACCTACGTTCTGAAATGAATATACCTGCTGACTTTCAAGACTTGGTCGGTCAAGGAGTGAGTCGGATCTTATGTCTTTACAGATATATTTAACGGTGTGTGTCTACTGGACTAGAATTTTGAAAATCCAGTACATCCCCAATATATTTTCTTTTTAAAAAAAACCCTGTATAAATTAAAGGCTTTCAGAACCAGACAAGCTCTATTTTAAAGATTAAAATGATAGAAAGTTTTGGGTCAGTTCTTCATGGTCAAACATTTCAATTTAAAAATATTCAATTGTAATGACACAGAAAAATATCCTTGCAACAAAAGTTTATAGTTGTACATAACAAGATCCAAGCGAACTATTTGTTTGAATGGTCTCCCCACCACCCCACAGAAAGCCGATCCCCCCACAGAGAGCCAATCCTTTCCATCTTTTTAACAATGTGTTTGTGTAATGAATACATAGTAATCAAGACACAGAATCCTCAATTAAAAACAAACAAGGACTATGATATTAAGAAAACTTTATTTGGAAATAGAAGGGGTGTCGGACTTCTGTGCTGGGGGTTCGGGGTTTAATCCTCTGTCCTGACACAGATTTATCTGATTGCCAAACCCTTCCTTCACCTCTGACAAGACATCTTGTGAATGTGGGGAATGCCAGGCCTCCATGGTCCTCCATTTCATCTCACAATCACCCTACCATCACACATTAGCGTAAGTGCGTATAACCCGAACAGGTAGTAAGACGCGGTGATGATAATAATAATAGTAATAATAATTTACTTGAAAATAAAGATAATTTCAGTTACCTTCCTAAAATAATTAAAACTCAACATTCAATCACAAAACTCTTTCAATTTTTGCATTTTACGTTTTAACATTTCTATCTCTTGCTTGGCTTTCTGCAGAACTGTTCTACTTTTTACTTCTAATTTCACTAATTCTCTCCGTAGTCTCATTTTACAGCATTGACTTGCATGCTAGATGGTTGTTCCTTGTCTGCACAAGTTATCCTACGGGTCCTAGCAGACGGATTGAAAGACAACCGGCACCTTTGACCAATTTGCAGGAAAGAACACACTTGTATAAAGGTTTGTTGCAGAGATCAACCAGGAATTGTTGACAACCACTCCTGAACTGAAGTACCTTGATGTCTGTAATGCCTTCCAAAGCTGCCAAGCCTATATTTACAGTCGGGAGTGATTTTATGTTGGACTGCTTCTTCAAATCAACGGATAACAATTTTTGGAAGTATTTACTGAATTTACTACATCAAATTTTATAATTTAGCTTACTTAGATCTGTAAATATAAGCGGTTATAGAAGTTGATACTCCGGATATTCAGTGAAAAATTCCTCCAACTGAAGTGAAACTCATAGTGACTGAATTTGCTGTCGAAAGTTCATCCTTGACCAAAATGCTTAATCTTTGAAAATCATCAGATAAGCAAGTCCCGAACCCCTGTACTTCCCTTAAGGTACATAAATAATACTTTAACGTCCCCTTAAGGAACTCGAAAGTTCATGGCCACCAGAACATAACCCCGCCATTCAACCCCTGGTCTAACACTAACTCCTTCAAATCCATTTCCACATCATCTTCCTGTTGATTAATATCTTAAGGTTTACCAACTAAAATTATGTGTACAAACCTGTCATCGGCCATATACAACTGTCATCGGCCATATACACCTGTCATCGGCCATATACACCTGTCGTCGGCCATATACACCTGTCATCGGCCATATACACCTGTCGTCGGCCATATACACCTGTTGTCGGCCATATACAACTGTCGTCGGCCATATACACCTGTCGTCGGCCATATACACCTGTCGTCGGCCATATACACCTGTCATCGGCCATATACACCTGTCGTCGGCCATATACACCTGTCGTCGGCCATATACACCTGTCGTCGGCCATATACACCTGTCGTCGGCCATATACACCTGTTGTCGGCCATATACACCTGTCATCGGCCATATACACCTGTCATCAGCCATATACAGCGCTTCAGCCTGTTGGCCTTATTATCCTTAATATGTTTAACGATGCACACAAACCATGATATTCTTCAATGTGTAACTTTATCCATTCTCCTATTTGTTCATCAATCTTAAGACCAAGGTTTTTTTTTTCAGAGTAATCTATGATCAAAAACTGTCAATTTATTCACTTGTTATAAAGTGGGAAACCACAATTTATTTTCGCAGTAAAACAACAAATAAGATTTTTTAGTTTGAAATTCTCCGTTTAATTAACATTCTAGTACAAGGAAGAGATGGCAATATATCACAAACTATTACAAAATGATTTACATTTCCTTTATGTTTTAATGTGACAATGTTTACTTACGCACAGTTCTTCTTTGATAGGAGGAATGGTTACTGACACTTGTATATATTCCGGCTGCTGGTAGTCACAGACTTCTACTTTCACACTTTCCGGTGATTTTATTGGAAGTTCAAGTTCGGACTTGGAGGGAACAAGAGGCGTGTAAGAGATTTATAATAAACACAAGTAAGAGCTTTGAACTTAATAATGAACCAATTTCAAAACAATTGGTTAAACAATTATGAAAAAAATAAGTATATATTACACCACAAAATTCATGTGCATACATCCATATATAATCACACCGTTCCATTACCGGGTTATGCAAGAAACTGTGAATACAGCTCAAAAAACAACTCCGTACTTAATCCATCCTCACCAACTTTCTCCACACTTCCCTGTCCTTGCATACTCCCTTCAACAACATCCATACACCGAGTCATACATTCTCTTTTATTATTAAAACTATTAATGTTTCTCTTTTTCATACATTCATATACAACATTTAGCCACATCTTACATGGTCTACCCCTTCCTTGTGATCCACACACTCTACCTTCATATATTTACTTTGTCACTCGGTCCACGCCCATCCTCTCAACATGGCCAAACCAAGGTAAGACTCTTCTTTCACTTTGACCTATTGGGTTCCCTTTCAAACCACACTCCTTCAGCACCCATTCATTATTAAATTTGTTTATGCGAGTTTTTCCACGCATATTTTTTAGATATCTCATCGCATTCACCTTGCTTTTGTGTTTCTCCTGACAAACCCGCGGTTCACATCCGTAAAACAATGTTGGCGTCACCTTCCATCCTTCCATTTTTACAGAACATTCCACCCAGATACACAATCATTCCCTTGTTCTAACAGTTTTCCCTTTATACTAAGCTGACAATTATTTCCTCACCCATCCTTATCAAAAACATTATAATTCCATCATACAATAAAAAACTGTTGTACTTAATGGAATGTGTGTGACCATTATAATGTACACTACTTTTTAATTATGGTGATATTACAATTTTACTTTTTGGTTTGACAATTTTATATCTATATTCTTAAGAAATAACACTTTCATTTTTTTTAATGTTTTATTTCAAAACTCTAACTCAGTCAGTAGATCATAATATCTACAGTAGCCCCATGGCTTCTTTGGTGCTGACTGACAGCTCACAGCTGACAGCCGACAGCTGACAGCCGACAGCTTTGAAAAGTTACCAGACCAAATTATGTATCCCTACGCCGAACCATGTGGTCTGTAAAAGCATGTGTTTAGCAGCTGTCATTTCTGACGGTCAACATTTAGGTATATACCTAAATGTTGACGGTTAGAAGTCAGGTGTGAACTGTCAGTCAGCACCAAAGAAGCCATGGGGCTACTGTACTTAGCAAAGAATGTATGTAATTTCTTGATACAAAAAGTGTAAGTTAAATATTTCGAATTAATAATAGTGATACGTTAAGGATCGTCTTTAACTGTCCTAACAATGTTTTTCTTTATGTGTATCCGATGTTACTTATTATATCCATAAACTTTCAAACCAGCAGGTCCAGTTCGAATGAAGATTCCCCATTATATATATATATTTAATTTTATTTTTATGTTTTATTTAAATAGTTTTCATTTCTATTAATTTTAATTATTGTTTTATGTTGTCACATTTTATATTCTCCTTTCTCTAATTTGAATGTAATGTTTATTTTTTCCATCTATTGTTTAGTAGAAAATCATTAAGGAGTGTTAAAGTTAATCAAAAATGGTAGAAACCATAATAATGATACTATTAAAATAACATAGCATGTAATATATACACAAACAAGAATTCATTTGTTTAAAATTGTAGGTATTTAATGTGGGTATAATGTTTACTTACGCACAGTTCTTCTTTGATAGGAGGAACGGTTACTGGTACTTGTATATATTCCGGCTGCTGGTAGTCACAGACTTCTACTTTCACACTTTCCGGTGATTTGATTGGACGATCAAGTTCACACTTGGAGGGAACAAGAGGCGTGTAAGATATTTATAATAAACACATTTTATATTGTTGCGTTATATAAATAGATTGTTTCAGAAAAAAGATGTATGTTGAGCATGTTCACTTAACATGTATCAGTAAAACAAAATAAATTCAATCATTCATTGTTTAAATATGATATACCTGTAAAGATATCAGCGGAGTGAGTGTGTGCGTTGTGTCCGACCCGGAGGGGGGGCTGGGATTGTTCTCAAGAATATATAATTGGGGGCGATTTCAGATAATGAGGTTTCTTATTTTCATTCGAGAGTTACATTATTTAATTTGAGTTTAAGTTGGCTGTGACTTATTCTGGCTTTTGGAAATATTAAAAGTTTGTCAGCCTTAGTACAGTAGCCCCACGGCTTCTTTGGTGCTGACTGACAGCTCACAGCTGACTTCTGACAGTCGACATTTAGGTATATACCTAAATTTTGACTCTCAGAAATGACAGCTGCTAAACACGTGTTTTTTCAGATCATATGGTTCGGCGTAAGGATACATAATTTGGTCTGGTAACTTTTCAAAGCTGTCAGTCAGCACCAAAGAAGCCATGGGGCTACTGTACATCAATTGTACTCTAATTGAAAATGTTGGGCTACGATAACTTTATGTTTGTTCAGTAACATGTTAAATCCTCGAGCTAGCACAGTGAAGTGTAAATTACATATTTTTTCCTTGACAGTGTGGTAACACTGTCAGATGCCTTAAAAACATGTTACTATAAGCTATATTCCTTCAGTGTGACCTTGGTTGTCTGATGGTAAGTTAATTTAATTATTCCTGTAAATTACCGCTATTGTCGGAAATATATTCATCGTTGAGGCATGAAGTATCCCATACAGTCACATGTTTCTTTGTTTATTTAATTCAATTTTGAGTAAATATTCCATTATTTGTTAACATTAGAATGGACCTGAAATAAATCGGATGTAATGAGGTAGACTGGTGAGAACTAGCTCAAGATATGGATAGGATGTAATGAGGTAGACTGGCGAGAACTAGCTCAAGATATGGATAGGGTGTGATGAGGTAGACTGGATAGAACTAGCTCAAGATATGGATAGGGTGTGATGAAGTGCACTATATAGAACTAGCTAGAGATATGGATAGGGTGTGATGAATTGCACTGGCGAGAACTAGCTCAAGATATGGTTAGGGTGTGATGAATTGCACTGGCGAGAACTAGCTCAAGATATGGATAAGGTGTGATGAGGTAGACTGGCGAGAACTAGCTCAACATATGGATAGGGTGTGATGAATTGCACTGGCGAGAACTAGCTCAAGATATGGATAGGGTGTGATGAGGTAGACTGGCGAGAACTAGCTCAAGATATGGATAGGATGTAATGAGGTAGACTAGTGAGAACTAGCTCAAGATATGGATAGGATGTGATTAGGTAGACTGGATAGAACTAGCTCAAGATATGGATAAGGTGTGATGGAGTGCACTATATAGAACTAGCTAGAGATATGGATAAGGTGTGATGAGGTAGACTGGCGAGAACTAGCTCAAGATATGGATAGGGTGTGATGAGGTAGATTGGATAAAACTAGCTCAAGATATGGATAGGGTGTGATGGAGTGCACTATATAGAACTAGCTAGAGATATGGATAGGGTGTAATGAGGTAGACTGGCGAGAACTAGCTCAAGATATGGATAGGCTGTGATGAGGTAGACTGGCGAGAACTAGCTCAAGATATGGATAGGGTGTGATGAGGTAGACTGGATAGAACTAGCTCAAGATATGGATAAGGTGTGATGAGGTAGACTGGATAGAACAAGCTCAAGATATGGATAGGGTGTGATGAGGTAGACTGGTGAGAACTAGCTCAAGATATGGATAAGGTGTGATGAAGTTCACTATATAGAACTAGCTCAAGATATGGATAGGGTGTGATGAGGTAGACTGGCGAGAACTAGCTCAATATATGGATAGAATGTAATGAGGTAGACTGGCGAGAACTAGCTCAAGATATGGATAGGGTGTGATGAGGTAGACTGGAGAGAACTAGTTCAAGATATGGATAGGATGTAATGAGGTAGACTAGCGAGAACTAGCTCAAGATATGGATAGGATGTAATGAGGTAGACTAGTGAGAACTAGCTCAAGATATGGATAGGGTGTGATGAGGTAGACTAGTGAGAACTAGCTCAAGATATGGATATGATGTAATGAGGTAGACTGGCGAGAACTAGCTCAAGATATGGATATGATGTAATGAGGTAGACTGGCGAGAACTAGCTCAAGATATTTATATGGATAGGATGTAATGAGGTAGACTGGATAGAACTAGCTAGATATATGGATAGGGTGTGATGAATTGCACTGGATAGAACTATCTCAAGATATGGATAGGATTTAATGAGGTAGACTAGCGAGAACTAGCTCAAGATATGGATAGGATGTAATGAGGTAGACTAGCGAGAACTAGCTCAAGATATGGATAGGATGTAATGAGGTAGACTGGCGAGAACTAGCTCAAGATATGGATATGATGTAATGAGGTAGACTGGCGAGAACTAGCTCAAGATATGGATAGGGTGTAATGAGGTAGACTGGATAGAACTAGCTAGATATATGGATAGGATGTAATGAGGTAGACTGGATAGAACTAGCTAGATATATGGATAGGATGTAATGAGGTAGACTGGATAGAACTAGCTAGATATATGGATAGGGTGTGATGAATTGCACTGGATAGAACTAGTTAGATATATGGATAGGGTGTGATGAATTGCACTATATAGAACTAGTTAGAGATAGGGATAGGAAGCATACTTTTGTAAGTGCACCAATAAACTTTAAAGTTTCCAAATCCATATGGAAAATAAGCTAGTAATGGAATAAATAACAATGAAAGGTAAGATTTTTGTGTAGAAAAATCTGTTGCCAAAAGAAATTAACGCTCTCTACCCTAACAAAACAATATTATCTATTATAGGTAGGCCTACCTCCATTTCCAGCTTAACTTCTTGATGTATATCATATTCCTCGTCCTCTTTTGGTTCACTCTTTACATTGAGTGTAGACCAGTTTATATCCATCTTTCAACAGTAAAGATGATGTAAATATTGATCACACGATTAATTACCTATATCTTGCTAGACCTACATATTGATAAGAAATTTATTAAATTTATTAAGCAATGCATTCATAAATATTTTTAAGTTACTAATATATGGTCATAATTAAGCCTAAAAGTTTCATGTTTTAGAGTTTCATAATAAACATTCATAATTAATATATTAGGATTCATTACAATGCTAACAACAGTATAAAAACTATTATCTCTTTTCTTAATTTATACCTTGTAATTCCAATACCTTCTTTAGTTTGTAGAAATAATTCAAAATAGCATTTTATTTAACATCGTAAGATTTAAAACGTTCTAATGGAAATCTCAAACAAAGAATATATACATAGTATTCTAGTATGTGTAATTAACAATGTTGATAGGTAAAATGTCATCCAGCTTTATTAAGAAGTTTAATGGCAAAGGCAAGTTAAACACACTGAATTTAATAACTGTTAATTTTAAAGAGCTTATTTTATTTCGTTAACAAAGGTTTTATTTTATATACGATATAGCAATTATATAATTTTAAGACTTTCTGGTTAAAGCAAATATAGTCGGATTTTTATTTTACATATATTTGAATACTATAATCTGGTATCTTTGACTCTGATGTAGACTAAACTGTTTTAAGAAGAAATGTTTTGGAGATACCGGTGCCCTTAAAATGCTAAATTCAATGAATTTATTTAAAACCAATTTGACGCTAGTGCTGCCAAATTCATGTACCGGTGACGCTAAATTAATTTTATAAACTTTATTTTAATTTTACATAATTTTTGTTAGTTTACATAGTAGTGGTGAGACTGATCACAATTTGGCGGCTTTGTTGTAAATAATAATATTGACTAGTAAATTATTGTCGTTTTATATTTGAAGTATGTTATTCACTTGATGCAAAAGCAATTAACTTTTTTAAAATGATAAATTAATTTGTGATTTCTCACACTTGATCTAATTTTTAGCAAATCTTGTTTTTTTTGCATATATTTGGTAAGTTAAATATCCTTCATAACAGGTTTAAGATTTGTCAAAATTCTAGAATATAAAGAGTTCTGCTTAACATGAATGTTTCTTATGACGTTATTAATATAATACTTCTAACGGACTAATACTTTATAGTACATTAATCGTGACAAAAACTATTAGGCTATAAATTTGGTTGAGATGTATGTGTCATCAAGACTTATAGAACTAATAAAAATATGTTCTTTGTTTTATGATATGTGTCTAATATCTTAATATGACATTCGGGGAATCTACACACAATATCACGCATTTTAGGAACTTTTTTTTTCAAACAAAATTTTCTTATTTTATCATTTTGTTAATAATGATAGCGTATCAATCAGAAAAGAAAATACAAAAGACTTGGAGAAGGCGTTGTTTGGCCTCTGATGGTAGAGTCCAGTAGTGTTGCATCATTCCGACCAGGAGCCGGGCTTTGTGGGTGTGTCTGGCCTGAGGTAGTTTTAGTCTCTTGGCCCTTCACTCCCAATGTCAGGCAAAGGGTGTTATCGGCGGTGACAATTCCTGGCTTGGCTAACAACCCTTGCGATTCCCAGGCCTCTGCTCTGGCAGTCGGGGGCGTGAGTCCCGTAGGAGGACTGGGCCGTAACATCTGACGTCAAAGCGCCCACTGGTTTGGCGGCTATGTCTTGGAACCTCTCCTGGCCATGGAGTCTTGGAGGGTTTGTAGCCGCAGAGCAATCGCGGTTTGCTTTAGGAGGACCTCTTCCTGTTTGATCATGTGACACTATGTTGATCAAGGATCTTGTATCGCCTGGCCCGTGAGGTAGCTGAGATCAGGCTGCACTAGGATGTCCGATGTGGACAGTGAGTCGTCTGCTGCGTAGGTTTTTAATGGGGCTTCAGGTGTTGTCCAAAATAATGTGTGCCAACTGTGGGGATTACAAGCATGGTGTAAGCACAGCAGTGTTGTATTAGACTAAACCATTAGACTCAGCCCGCTGCTTAGCGGGAAAAGTGAAAGTCTCAACCGAGGCCTTTTGGGAAAGCAAGAGCTTTAATCCTTGATTCTGGAGCAAGTACAGAGCTTTAATCCTTGATTCTGGAGCAAGTAAAGAGCTTTAATCCTTGATTCTAGAGCAAGTAAAGAGCTTTAATCCTTGATTCTGGAGCAAGTAAAGAGCTTTAATCCTTGATTCCGGAGCAAGTAAAGAGCTTTAATCCTTGATTCTGGAGCAAGTAAAGAGTTTTAATCCTTGATTCTGGAGCAAGTAAAGAGCTTTAATCCTTGATTCTGGAGCAAGTAAAGAGCTTTAATCCTTGATTCCGGAGCAAGTAAAGAGCTTTGTGGAGAAATCGTCCAGAGCTCAGAATATTTATTCAACAATAGCCTGAGTGATACTATCGACTCAACACCAGCAGAAAAATCGGCTGGAAATAAACCAAATTTTTCTGGGTCGCGGTGTTTTGGATGCTCTGCCTACGCTAAAATAGCTTGGATATCTTAAAAAAAAACATATTTGCTGAGAATCCATACCTTAAACCCCAACTCTCGAAATAAACTAGACTGCCATTTACGGTGAAATTGTATTTATAATTCCGGTTGGGTGGAGGCCCTGATTTTTATAAATGGTTTCTCACCTACTCTCCATGCCAATGCAGGTGCGATTCTATACATACAGGTGTACATCTGAAATAAAAAAGTTGTTCTTTTGTATCAGTCAAGTTTGTTAGTCTATAGTAGTATAATTATTTTGTTTCAGTATCTTTAAAATGGACAAGTACCATCAAATGAAAGGATTTGTTTCCAGCGCTTTGGAATATGCGAGGCATAAAACAGAAAAAACATTTAATACTCTTCAGCGATATTTACAGGTAAGTATTTTTTTACTATTAGATGTCATAATATATGCATTTAAGATGTATATTGGGTGACCTGGTGTTCTAGGGGTGAGGTGTCAGACTTCTGTGCTGGGGTCCGGGGTTCAATCCTCGGTCCCGGCAAAGATTTATCTGATTACCAAACCCTTCCTTCACCTCTGACAAGACATCTTGTGAATGTGGGGAATGCCGGGCCTCCACCGTGGTTCGGATTCCACGTTAAACTGTAGGTCCTTCATTTCATCTCACAATCACCCTACCATTACACATTAGCGTAAGTGCGTATAAATCGAACGGGTAGTAAGACGCGGTGCTAGTAATAATAATGCTAACCTTGTCCTATTGGACGGGAAAGAGCTAATTATTTTGAAAATGTTCAATTTCTAACTGCAAATCTTACATTTCTGTAAGTGTAATTAACCATCCCACAATGTTTACACTATATTTCATATTTTTAGATTCTAGGTGTGACTTCGGACCTGAGCATATTCGACCCTGGTAGCAGCATAGCGGCAGAGTTTTACGTCAGTCTTCATGAGCTTATGGCCGGGTTGGAGTCCAGATCTGGGCTCATGTGGTCCGCGATCAGTACCCTCCATCACGCCTGCCGCAACCCTTCTGCTCGAGTTGCCCTCATACACACCTACAAGTACACGCCCATATTGACAAAACTACTGGGCTCCCATCTGATACAGGAGAAGAGATTGCGGGTCCTACAGTTACTACAGGTTACACTCGCTGCCACCAGGGGGGGAAACACTTCCTGTTTAGAAATAGTCGACTCGCCAAGGTCACCCTCTGGAGGAAATCGAACTTTGACCTGATCTTGAATCTATATTAAGTGTATTAAGTATAGATTATTTTCCACTTTTTGGTTTCCTATCCTCTTGGGTCGGCACATAATTGATAATTTGAGGAAACTTCAAAGAAATAATTTGGTCTGAATCTTAGTAGAATAAAAAGTCTTATATTTGGAGCTTATCGTTACCATATTAATGTCCCCAACATACTAATTGATCAAAATGTTTGATTGAGCCGATGGGCCGCGAAAAAAAAAATGTTACAGCAGGCCGCAAGTGGGTCACGAGCTGCGGGTTGAAGACACTTGCTCCAACACATTTGAGTAAATTTAGTAAAAATTTTCACCTTGCTAATAATTCCTTGCCCATTAGTTTAATTAAACGCAATCAGTACGGACGGTTATTAAGACGTTGTGTGGAAATGTATTGAATTTTCTCGTCGTTCTTAATCCTACGTTAATTTCTCCTTCAGGAACTAACGTATGGCATCAGGATTTCTTGGCAAGAAGCTCATTTGCCCCAACTGATCACGACTCTGACGCAGTGGATCGAAGGCAACGAAAAGGATGTGATTGGTCTAGCGTTAGGCGTCCTGGTGAACCTCTGTTACAAGAACCTGCCGGCGGTATACACGCTCATGCGCTCTGTAGACAGCAAGCAGTTCCTCAGAACTATCCTGAAGCTACAAGGTGATAATATTAACACAAGGGTTCAGGTTAGTGCAAACATAAATACCCGCATGATCATAGTGACTTTGTGCTAGGGATATCCAAGATTTGAGGGTTTTAGTCTCAGATCCTTGAGGATATTCAAGATTCGAGGATTTTAGTCTCAGATCCTTAAGTATATTCAAGATTCGAGGATTTTAGTCTTGAGGATATTCAAGATTCGAGGATTTTAGTCTCAGATCCTTGAGGATATTCAAGATTCGAGGATTTTAGTCTCAGATCCTTAAGGATATTCAAGATTTGTGGATTTTGGTCTCAGATCCTTAAGGATATTCATGATTCGAGTATTTTATTCTCAGATCCTTAAGGATATTCAAGATTCGAGGATTTTAGTCTCAGATCCTTGAGGATATTCAAGATTACGAGGATTTTAGTCTCAGATCCTTAAGGATATTCAAGATTCGAGGATATTAGTCTCAGATCCTTGAGGATATTCAAGATTCGAGGATTTTAGTCTCAGATCCTTGAGGATATTCAAGATTCGAGGATTTTAGTCTCAGATCCTTGAGGATATTCAAGATTCGAGGATTTTAGTCTCAGATCCTTGAGGATATTCAAGATTCGAGGATTTTGGTCTCAGATCCTTGAGGATATTCAAGATTCGAGGATTTTAGTCTCAGATCCTTAAGGATATTCATGATTCGAGTATTTTAGTCTCAGATCCTTAAGGATATTCAAGATTCGAGGATTTTAGTCTCAGATCCTTAAGGATATTCAAGATTCGAGGATTTGAAACTCAAATCCTTTAAAAATAAATTACTTTTGTTCAACTTTACAAGTGAAATCTGTTTTAGAGCTCTAATACTGCTTATTGGTGATTTAGAACCGATTATAAATATAGGCCTAGGATGAACTTAACAACCAGACCCCAGACCAGTAAATCAACACTTTTATGAATGTTATACTGAATGGATTATAATAAATAATGTTAACATTTATTTACTGTTTGTAATTTATATTATTATATTGATACGTGTTATGTTCATAATTTTTCCAAGATTCAGATTCAAGATTCGGTGGTAATTTGGGGATTTGAATAAATAAAATAGTATATTTGACCTAACTTTAATTTGTGTTTAAATGTTTTGGTAAATCAAAGTGAAAGAATTTAAAAAAAAATTAATCAAAATCTATTTCAATCAAATCAAACAATCGGTCAGTAAAGTTTTTAAAAAAAATTAAATTGTATTCATAAATTCTCGTATTTTACCTGTCTACAAATGTAACACTAACATGGATTAATTGTCTACTAAACTTTTTAAATAAGATAAACAAATGTTAAGTTCCGAGATAAATTATATTCTTTTTTAGGTTTGCAAGCTTTTGATCATCCTTGAGCATATTTCTGGAGAAATACCCGACTCGGAGATATTAAATTTTGTAAACATGACCTACTCAACATTGGGGAATGCTTTCAAATCTCTCGACGTCTATCACCTGAAACATGTAGTGGACTTCTTTCTGGACGTCCAAACAAACACTCACTCCCGCGGCGTGCTACTTAAATACGAAAAGTAAGTCATCTTTCCCGTTAGACATATTTGGAGTAAATTAATAGAATAACTTTTATTAGAGTCGGGTGACCTGGCGGTCTAGGGGTAAGGTGTCAGACTTCTATGCTGGCGGCCGGGGCTCAATCCTTGGTCCCGGCACAGATTTATCTGATTACCAAACCCTTCCTTCACCTCTGACAAGACATCTTGTGAATGTGGGGAATGCCAGGCCTCCACCGTGGTTCGGATTCCATGTTAAACTGTAGGTCCTTCATTTCATCTCACAATCACCCTACCATCACTCATTAGCGTAAGTGCGTATAACCCGAACGGGTGGTAAGACACGGTGCTAATAATAATAATAGTAACTTTTAAGGTGCGGTCGAAGAGAACGTGAGTAGTTTTACGGTTTTTACAGAATTGAAATGTTGTGGCCAAACAAAATAAATCAAATATTTCTCCAGTAGCAACATAGAGTTTAGTTTTTTGCACATGCTAATATCAACAGATCTTGATTATCTATCAAGGGTGTCCTGGAGTTTGGTCAAAACTTTTTCTCTTTATTTAAGAAGTTTTGACCAAATCTATTTAAAAAGTGGACTTTGCACACCCCTGCCCATCTTCATTACCAACTCACCCTGATAATTAGGAGCTCACCGTGTATGTGCGGGTGTTTACTCTCCGTGTCTCACTAATTGAATTGTGTGGCAGGTACGTGGGCGACACCTCTCGACTGTTGGAGCTAGTAAACAGCTCGTCAGAACCGGAGTGTGTGAGTGTGTTGTTTGAGTTCCTGGAGTCCCTGGTGATGCTGCAAGTCCCCGGACTCTCGAGCATCTACCCGGACATCGTGAAGGAGGCCATGAACTGGATCCCCACCAACATGGCCTGCACCAAGTCACTGCAGCTCATCTGCACCATCGCGATGGAGACCAGGAAGGAGGCGTGTGGCTCTCAAGAGGCGCTCTGGCTGAGAGTTCTGGAGCAGCTCGACCACGGCCTGTCTGTGAGTTGTCACCCCCAACCCGAGTAGTTATCAACATCAGAGGAAATGTTATTATTAGCACCGCGTCTTACTACCCGTTTGGGTTATACACACTTACGCTAATGTGTAATGGTAGGGTGATTGTGAGATGGAATGGAGGACCTACAGTTTAACGTGGAATCCGAACCACGGTGGAGGCCTGGCATTCCCCACATTCACAAGATGTCTTGTCAGAGGTTAAGGAAGGGTTTGGTAATCAGATAAATCTGTGCCGGGACCGAGGATTGAACCCCAGACCCCCAGTACAAGAGTCCGACACCTTACCCCTAGACCGCCAGGTTAACCATCGTATAATATAAATACATTTTGATCCAGTCTTCAACAATATTTGATTATATACTAATGAGTTGAAACAATCTTCACAATAAAGTACTAAAGTTACTACTAATATAAGTATACATAATCTTATTATACTAGGTTTCATTTTATCGTAATTCATCGAGACGAACATGTAACGCTCAACAGTACAACTTCCTAAAAGACTGGACCAAAAACCACAAGAGGGGGGGGAAAAGGATAATTGTTAAAGAATGGCCAGACATAATTATATAATTTCTCTGTAGAGGCTGCTATTGATTCTCGACACGGGGGGAGATGAAAACTTCCCCGTGGATGCCGACACTCGAACCCGTCTTACGTCATTGATACAACTTCTTCAGGAAATGTCCAAAACGTCCTCGCTGAAGCAGAAGATTCTAGACGCCGTCAATAGTCAAGTAAGGAAATGTGGGAACCTTGTGAATTATCCGTGTCATCTGTTAATTATGTTCATGTTTATTTGGTAAGGAGTAATAATAATTGATATTACAGATATATCTTCTTTTTTTATCCCATTCTCTTTATTTCATATAATTTTCTTCTTCGATGAAAACATGTTTTGGTGGGTTTTTTCACAATCTTCAAGTCTGGGGAAAACCTTATGTTATTTAATCTGGTGTATACAAATAGGTTTGTTAATTTAAAAAATGTATATCACACTATAGTTTCTCTTAACTAGTTTCATTTATAATGTTTAATTTATTGAATTCACAATTTTATAACATATTTGTATACAATAAATTAAATAATATTGTTTTTCCTCAGACTTGAAAATGGTGAAAAATCCCCAAAACATGTTGTCTTTGTAGAAATCCCCAAAACATGTCATCATAGAAATCACCGAAACATGTTGTCACCGTAGAAATCACTGAAACATCTTGTCACCGTAGAAATCACTGAAACATGTTGTCACCGTAGAAATCACTGAAACATCTTGTCACCGTAGAAATCACTGAAACATCTTGTCACCGTAGAAATCACTGAAACATCTTGTCACCGTAGAAATCACTGAAACATCTTGTCACCGTAGAAATCACTGAAACATCTTGTCACCGTAGAAATCACTGAAACATGTCATTGTAGAAATCACCGAAACATGTCATCATAGAAATCACTGAAACATGTTGTCACCGTATAAATCACTGAAACATGTTGTCACCATATAAATCACTGAAACATGTTGTCACCGTAGAAATCACTGAAACATGTTGTCACTGTATAAATCACTGAAACATGTTGTCACCGTATAAATCACTGAAACATGTTGTCACCGTAGAAATCACTGAAACATGTTGTCACCGTAGAAATCACTGAAACATGTTGTCACCGTAGAAATCACTGAAACATCTTGTCACCGTAGAAATCACTGAAACATCTTGTCACCGTAGAAATCACCGAAACATGTTGTCACCGTAGAAATCACCGAAACATCTTGTCACCATAGAAATCACTGAAATATCTTGTCACCGTAAAAATCACTGAAACATCTTGTCACCATAGAAATCACTGAAACATCTTGTCACCGTAGAAATCACCGAAACATGTTGTCATTGCAGAAGAAAATTATATAAAATAAGCAGAAGGGGATAAAAAAGAAGATATAACCTTAATGTCGTCTATTTAAGTTGAAATGCTTCATAATTAAATAATGTAAATAATTTTGATAAAATATTTAGATACTTGATATGAGAACTTAATTATTCAGGTTGAAAACAGTAGATTTGATTAATTTCTATTATATAATTGTTAATATTTAGCACCACGTCTTACTACCCGTTCGGGTTATACGCTTTAAGTACTAATTACTCTAATGGATTAGGACTTGGGAAGGTTGAATTAGAGGAAGTTAACCCGCATTTGCGTGGAGGGAGAGTGGAAAACCATTTAGGAAAAGAAAGAAAAAAGTTCACCCGACCGAGATTCGAACCTCGATCTCCCCCTCCTCAGCAGTCGAGCTCAACACGACAAGCGCATTAGCCAACTACGCCACCAAGGCGGGTTATATATAATTGTTAAATTTTATTTTGCTTCTGTTGTCCACCATGCCGTGTTTAGGAAACCTTCTTTACACGGATAAAAATACAAAAATTAAATACACATAGACACGCTTACAACTTTAAATCAAGGGTGGTGGCAGTTAAGTTTCCTAGAATAACTAATCCATGAAAACGGAATATAAAGGGCGGCGCACAAACATTCACCGGGAGAAAAGACAGAAAACCAAGCAGGGAATAAAATGCCTCAAATACAGTCGGGTGAGATTCAAACTCTGACCTTCCAATCAGAATCTTGCTGCTGCACAGGGAACCCTGCTGGCTCGGATTATTCAAACATAGATTTTAAAGAAAAAGGAAACTGGATCAATATGATCAGTTCATCACAAACATCTTGAAAGGTTACGCTACTCCAGATTATAAGGAACTCTTCCTTCAATAAACACGAGTGTCAAAGGACGTTGTATTTATTGCTATACAAACAACATAGATTCTTACCGCCGGAGGTTAATTCACCCTTCTGACTGACGACCTCTCTGGACCACTCAAGGCGCCTCACGCCCTCGCCAAACTACCTCTTCCCGTGGGAGGAAAACCTTCCTCGAGCTCGCTAAGAGCTCTCACGGAGGTAAAGGGGAACACCGAGCATACGAATGACATCTCTGAATGGTGTTTTCCACTCGGCACAGTATGAACGTGGGTGATTGGCTGTTTCCTCAGATGATTGGCTGCTTCCTCAGGTGCTCCAGAAGGTGTTCCAGCCGCTGCTGTGTACCGAGGTGAAGAGCTGTGATTGGTTGTTTCCTCAGGTGATCCAGAAGGTGTTCCAGCCGCTGCTGTGTACCGAGGTGAAGAGCGGTGATAACTTCTTCCAGAGCGAGGTAACTGCCCTGTATGTGCACTCGCTGGACCTTATGTCGGACCTGGCGTCGCACGACGCACAGTGGCTCAATCTGTACTCGGGACTGCTGCAACACAAACAGGTCCAGATGGTCCTGGCGGTCGCACTCTACACCGGTTCCGAGATCATCAAGAAGAAGGTGCTCTCTCTCACAAGCACCGTGGGGTTCCCCTCCGAGAGGTATGTTGCGTCTAACTTAATAAGTTTATCAGTTCATCGTCAGGCTTGGTCTCGGTTTGTTTCAAGGCAATAACACACACATTCTTATCTTTCTCTCTTTTGACCTGATAAAATAAATACAAAAAACTCTTTGGGGGTAGGAATTGAAAAGAGACACACCATTTTAAAAATATAGTGTATGAGTGAAAGGGAAACGCTAGATGGTATTACTTATAAATTAATTTGATCATTTGCAACTATTTGAAAATTCCGAGTTCAAGCTGAATTTGAGTACTCGAAATTTTAGATATGATCTCAAAATTTTAATCAATTAGATTCGATTTTGCATTATAATTTCATAGTAAACCGTTTATATCAATTTTTTTTTTTTTTCCTGATTAAAAAGAAATTATTTGACCATATTCATGGTTTAAATTAGGAGGGACAGCCAGCACACTTACCTAGGTGATACTGGAGTAGAAATTGTTTAGATGTAACACTAAAAAACACAGGACAAGTGTTCACTGTCACAGACAGCTTCATCAGGTCACGAGAGTAGACTGATTTCTTGGTTGAACTGTAAGGTTGACTGTCCATTTATTTTACAGTGTTTCCAAACTATTTTCTAGATATTGGTCTTCATGTGAAGTACTTTGTTTTCCCCAGCATTAATTCTCTGGCCAAATCGCTGTGCGACCTCGAACCGCTGGTTTTGATTCCGTCGAGCGGTTCTTCAAAGTCCACGACTCTGTTTGGTGAATACAACAGCGCGAGCGCTCACGACATGACCCCTATGTTCAGTCTCGCCCAGGAGGGTTGTCTTGACCAGTTTATCGCCCGACTGCAGGAGATGGCCGAGAATAACAAGGTCAGTCTAACAGCGCGGAGCCGTTTCAAAGTTTGTCGGAGGGAGGGAGAGCAATATTAGGAATGGAGTAGGGGTACAGGGAGTACATGAGATGGTATGGACACGTAATGAGGATGTACCCACCTTCGGTGGCCGCGTGGTCAAAACACGCTACTCTCGCAGTAGACTAGACTGTCGACGTTGAGATTGAGGTTATAATCTCGGTCGGATGTACTAAGGAGGTTTTTTCTTAAATGTATTTCCACTTACCCTGCACATAAATGCTGGTACACTTCTTCTAAATATAACCGCCCTTAACCCTAAAACCATTAGTGTAATTAGTACATAAGCTTACAACCCGAATGGGTAGTATGATGCGGTACTAAAAAAACCAACTATTATATGGTATCAGATTAGTGACATCTCAACGTCCGCCGTGATGGAATTGTACGAGTACAAGTTGGCCTCCATGAGTCACTCGGAGCGGGCGCTGCAGTCGAGCCTGGAGGCGGCCAACACCCACTCAACCCACCTGCAGCACCGCCTGGCCCAACTCACGGCAGAGATCAGCCGCAGACAACAGCTTCTTTTCCACACCCAACAGTGTCTGGAAGGTTTGCGGGAGGAGAAGGCTAAACTTCTGCAACGCATCAATGACTTACAAGTCGCGGCAGACGAGGCATACAAGAAAAATAAACAGGTCAGTTCTACTTCGTCATCATCATCATCATCATCATCATCATCATCATCATCGTCATCATCATGAACAGCTTCCAGCGACTGGCCGGGTCTGTTTAGAACATAAGCCTCTCCATCTCTTCCTCGTCGGCCTCCTACCCTCCACCTTGGTCTTCTTCACGGCCTCCTACCCTCCACCTTGGTCTTCCCCGCGGCTTACTACCCTCCACCGTGGTCTTCCTCGCGGCCTCCTACCCTCCACCGTGGTCTTCCTCACGGCCTCCTACCCTCCACCTTGGTCTTCCCCACGGAAGATTGAGCCATGTATTTGTTTAGCAAGCTTATTGGTGACCTGGCGGTCAAGGGGTAAGGTGTCAGACTTCTGTGCTGGTGGCCGGGGTTCAATCCTCGGTCCCGGCACAGATTTATCTGATTACCAAACCCTTCCTTCACCTCTGACAAGACATCTTGTGAATGTGGGGAATGCCAGGCCTCCACCGTGGTTCGGATCCCACGTTAAACTGTAGGTCCTCCATTTCATCTCACAATCACCCTACCATTACACATTAGCGTAAGTGAGTATAACCAGAACGGGTAGTAAGACGCAGTGCTAATAATAATAATTTTGCAAGCTTATCAGATGTAGAGGTAACTCTATATTATGCATCTGATTGGTGTTTCCCCGTCAGTTAAAACAATCTATTTTTATTGGCAGGAGGATAAAAACAAGCAGCTGGTTATAGGCAATTTGACAGCCACCATTGAATCTCTTCGTAAGAATCTCGATGAAAAAAAAGAGGAACTGATGGAATCACAGCAAAGTAACGACGAACTGAAGAGGAAAAATGAAGAGGCTATCAAAGAGATACAAATCTTAGAAACGAATAATAAAGAAAGCACTTCTAAAATTTCAGGTAACTATGAAAAGTTCAGAATGCTTTGTTTATGCTTTAGTTTAGAATAAAACATTGGGCTAAATAATGGTTTAAGGTTCAAAGTGTAAACTAATGGCTGATTGGAAATGATATCCTGAAAACAATCATTTTTCCTGTGATCCATTTTATACCTATAAAATAAGTACAAACTGATACTATTTGTATAAACAGCAGCCCTGGTACAGTGCTACCAGTGTTACCACTTTGAAAACTATATTGCATGATGTGGTATTTGCCAAATTACAAAGAAATTGTGTTAATTTAGAAAAAAAAAAATTAAATTTGTATTATAAGTGTGAAAACTGTAGAATTTATGTAAAAATTTGTTTTATCGGAAATGTGAATTTTGCATATTCCTATTAATGGTTGTTCTTGGAGTCTTTGTGAATACATTTTGTGTAGGGTTCTGTGATTCAAGTGTATGGAAATCTGCTTGCAATAGATTATTGAGTTTGATGAGTCCAGCACGATATACTGTACTCGTAACTGTTCTTACATTTAAAACTGTAACTTGAATAAAGTTTTGTTCATTTGTTGTTTCTTCTACACTTGACAACATTATGTGTTGTTTTTTTGTCTTGATGCTAATTTTAAACTGTTTATTTGTATTAAACCAAATCAGACCTAAGCAAAGTTTTAAGCAAATCATGATTTTAATGAATATTTTATCCTAATTACAAATGTATTTATTTTTTACAGAGTTGAATAAAATGCTTTCCAAAATGGAAGACAGAATGAATAAAAGGGACCGGGTGATACAGGAGAAAGACGCGGAAATAAGCAAGCTATCAAAGAATATCGAAGCTTTTACAGCGGTAAGTGAAGTGTTTTGTTAGAAGACATCACTTGTTACGTTTCGAATTTTTAATGGCAATAAACATTTGTATGACATCTCATGATATTACATTTCCTGCGTTGTACCAGATAAGTTATGTAATCACCGTCATATTCGTTGGTCTAATAAACGATGATCAGTAATTTTCTCAATCAAAGAAAAGAAATTTCACGAGATGGTTTGGCTTTTATGAAACTTAAAACAAAATCTACGCAAACTCCCAATTTCTATTACAATCCCCCCCCCAACTCCCACAATGCTCATATATTCTAATACATATCACATCTCTAATATTAACATTGATGACCTGGTGGTCTAGGGGTAAGGTGTCAGACTTCTGTGCTGGCGGCCGGGGTTCAATCCTCGGTCCCGGCACAGGTTTATCTGATTACCAAACCCTTCCTTCGCCTCTGACAAGACATCTTGTGAATGTGAGGAATGCCAGGCCTCCACCGCGGTTCGGATTCCACGTTAAACTGTAGGTCCTCCATTTCATCTCACAATCACCCTACAATTACACATTAGCGTAAGTGCGTATAACCCAAACGGGTAGTAAGACGTGGTGCTAATAATAATAATAATATTTGTGTTTTATGATTTTTATAGGAGGTCTCAAATCTGAATATGTTTGCGAAATCTCAAGAAAGAAGACTGAATGAAAAGGATGCCGAACTGAATTCCGTACGAGTAAAACTTAACGAACTTCAGAGAATGAGAGATGTGATCTTTGAGATTTCTGCCGGCCATAAAAAAGTGGATAAATGACAGGGACTACTTTATTGTGAAACTTTTTATTGAATCGTAATATATTTGTATAAGTTTGTGTTTATTCTGAGGAATAGTTGTCAGGTATATCAGTTACAATTTATAAAGAAATGTTTAAACTGTTTTAATCAATTGATTTAAATTCATGTTAAAATTTTATGAAGAAAATATTGCCAAATTAAATTAATTTAGATTCCATGACCAAGACAATCAAATTTTATAAACTAAGCTTTGAACTTATTTGTGAATCGTGTATAGCTATATCTATTTTCACTTTGTAAGTATTGTTGTTCAAATACTTCAAACATTTTACTTTTTTGAATATCAAATATGAAACAAATGTATTTGATCCTGTTGTTAGCTCACTAACCAGAGCTTTGAAAGGTTTATTTACAAACGAGTCACCATAGCAAATTCTAGTACAGCACCGGGCAAACTATCCACGAGAAAATGTAAATCTAAAAATACCAGAACTAAAATATATATTCCTATCAAGTTTTATGCAATTTCTATCAAACATCCTGATGAACATGTATAAGTAGTTTTGAAAATCAAAACATTGATAATTTTTATGTCTTGTGTAAATTTAAAGGTAAGAATAAATTGATTTCATAAGTTGTATTGTATGTATGATTATTTTATATAATAAATTGTATTTTATATATGTCTCGATGCGGCCCAAAAATTTGCCTGGGCCATTGTTAGTGCATACTAACAATAATGATTGCTTTTTAAATTGATATTTTGATTTATAAGTTCAAAATACATAAACGAAGTTCACTGGCCTGCCCTGATGTTTCCATTAGGGGGGAGGGGAGGGGGCCTGTTACTTGACCAACTTCCCTCCCTTTCTCAGGTTTCATATTGTAGTTAAACATTTTACTTGTAAATATTTTCATCTTTCACTGTTTAATTTGGATTAAAAAGTATATTTTCCCCCTTCACACCATGATGAGAAGTTCAAAACGACCCTTCTTCCCACTCTCTATCTATTTGTTGTTATTTTTTAACCAGAGAGAAATATTTTATTTACCTATGTACGGCTATAATACTTGGTTTCCACGGTGATGTAAACAAACAATGGTGCACTTCAAATTATAATAAGGTGTGCAGGAGATTGTTAGTGTAGAGATGAGTGTGTGAGATGAGACAAAGTTGTTCTAACATGCATACGTAGTTTCTATTCATATCATGAGTCATGTTCTTAATTATATGGTAAAGGCTAGGATCTACTTCTAGATCATGGATATCTGCACAGATAACACCTTCTATCTTATCTGGGGTGAGAGGTTTTCCCAAATATAGCAAGATGCCCGTTATGGGGAGTTATATGTTATTGGGAACTCATTGTTTACTGTTCAGGCGGTCTGAGAACTGTCGGAGATGGCGAGTAAATATCTTTTTGACATGATTATTACTTTGTTTTTACTTTTTGACTATCGATTATTATTATCTTGAAATTTGTACGAAGGTACATTTTACTGCAGATTGTATGATTTATTTTGGGTCGCCATTCGAGAGCGAGGGAAGGCGCCCCACATGTTTCTTATATGATTGTTCTATCTTGATTGTTCATGGATTCAGCGCCTAACACTCTCCATGTCTCACTCTCTCGTATTTATTTTTCTTGAATAAAAATAAAACTCTCACGTGACCAACCTGACTGTTATTTATGAGTGATGGTCAGGGTCGGGGGTTACACAACTACTATTAGCTTTTAAACTCCTTCCCATTTCCTCACATTTAATTTTTAAATTTAAGAATGTTCATACCTTGATGGTGGTTTTGAGGGGTCCTTATAGCCTCCTCACAAATTCAATTCTTATTTCATCAGCTGCCAGTTATAAAGATAAGATATTTAACACTCATTTTGCTATTTATGCCTTTACATTTCTGACCAATTTTTATTTCTTGTATACCTCCTTAACCCTTCCTTCACCTCTGACAAGACATCTTGTGAATGTGGTGAATGCCAGGCCTCCACCGTGGTTCGGATTCCACGTTAAACTGTAGGTCCTCCATTTCATCTCACAATCACCCTATCATTACACATTAGCGTAAGTGCGTATAACCCGAACGGGTAGTAAGACGCGGTGCTAATAATAATAATAATATACCTCCCCGCAATCCCCCATTTTACTTGTATGTTAATTTG
>CABFVX010001835.1:14126-25868 GCA_902151425.1 Timema shepardi | reverse complement strand
CTTGTGAATGTGGGGAATGCCAGGCCTCCACCGTGGTTCGGATTCCACGTTAAACTGTAGGTCCTCCATTTCATCTCACAATCACCCTATCATTACACATTAGCGTAAGTGCGTATAACCCGAACGGGTAGTAAGACGCGGTGCTAATAATAATAATAATATACCTCCCCGCAATCCCCCATTTTACTTGTATGTTAATTTGGAGTGGTTTTTATATTTTATTACCAAATTTCAGTTCTCTACCAAAGATATAGGTAGTTATTTATGTTAGTGAAGAAAATCTTAGCGCCCTTCTTCCCCCCACCCCCACCCCCCTCACTTTCCCACTATTTCTACAAACGCTCACTTTGAAACTTCCAATTTTAAATTTTGAGCTGTCACCCCCCCTCCAGCGATTTCTCCAAACTCCCACTTTGGAATGTTAGAACTTATTGAATTATCTGCATTGCCCATCTACCCACCTGCTATAATTAACTTTTTGTATGTGTATGTCGTCAGTGCTCCCCACTCCCCCTATTCTACATATCAAAAACTCATTTTAATATTTAAAATTTTCAAACCTTTATGATTACTAGGAGGAATCCCTTTACCTGCCTGACGAATTTAAATTTTCTTCCACACTGTGAATTAATAATTTACATTAGTTATAGAAATTGTGAACCCCGCTCCCTTAAATCTAATTAACTCATAAATTTCATAGTCAAATGTAGATTTGGCTGTCTTGAGCTGTCTATCTACTTGTACTATGCTAAATTTTAATTTTCTACCTCATCCAAAAAGTGGTTTCTATTAATAGCCCAACCTCTCTTTTCAGGCACTCCATTTCAAATTATTTTTATTTTTGTAGTTTTTTTCCCCAGTACTTCCCGATGTATAACTACGCAAAATTTCAACCTTCTATCTATTTGGGAAGTGGGGGAAATATATAATATTTGTGTTTAAAATAATTAAATCCATTACTTAAAGGTGTATTTGTGTGTGGAATGGGTTGCAGTGGTGTACCAAAATTAATATGACCATTAAATATTAAAAATGAGGTTTGGTCAAATTCTACATGTTTCTATTATAAGCATCCACTATAGTATGATCTTTAACCAAAGCTTATGTGGTTTAATGTTGAATAATAATATAGACATAATAAATTGGTTCCACATACAAGATGGCGATGAAAATTCCTCTTTAACGCATTTCCTACTTTAGCTTTATTTTTTCTGACAATGTAATACCACAGTTGTGATCGCGTCGACTTTCGAGAACAGTCCTACCCGTGTGACGAGTACAGTATTAAGTCGGGATCAGATGGAACAAGCTAATCTCTCTGAGGCGACGCGAACAGCTTTTTACTAATTTAAGTTCTTTGTTTTAAGATGGCGGAAGTAATCTTTGTTCTTGATCATCTGATAAAACAAGTATTAATGATGATTATGTCGTGATTTAGTCCACTTAAAACATCATTATATACTTTCTACTGACATTAGAGAAAATGCTTCAAAATGACTATGATTAAGCCTATATTTTGGAAATATTTAACTTTGAAAAATGACTCTTCCCCCACTACTTGTGTAGACAGAGTATCTAATTAGATCATGCAACCACTGACGCGGGCTATTTGTTATCTTGTATTTTAAATCTTATTTTCAGAAAAGATGGTTTTTATCCTTATTTAACTTGCAACTGAAGTCTACAATTTTCGTTAGGTCCCCTAGTTTGGTTTTGTTTTACTTTCAATATACTACTTTTTGCGACAGCAAATATACTGTCTGGTAAAAAACAGGTTATTTTTTAAAACACACGTTTAAAAAATAGTTGTAAAATAGCTTACTACTAAGGGGCTCTATAAATTTGTTCTACTTGTTTTTTTTAAATAGACGAAAAAGAAACTTTGGAAGACCGCAGATCTACGAGAAAGGGAATATCTAAATTGACAATAATTTAAGGTAGATTGGGTGTGAGGAGTAAATACCTAAACCTGATTACTTACCGATCTAAATCAATTACTTCAAACCGTCTATAATAAAAGTGATTGAATTGGATATTTCATTCACAACCCCATTTATTTCACTGTCTGTCACGATGTGTGCAAACATTTTCTTGTAGTCAAATCAAAATATGTCAATGTTGTTAAATTAATTAAAGTTTTTAGGTTAAATCTATTATTCATGTTAGTGCACACTTTATTATTCTTCCTTTCTCGTTTCAAACCTGCCAAACTCACTCCCACTCGAGAGATGGAACTGAAAAGGCAGCTTTTTCCCGCCACGGTTACAGCTACGATGGTGACGCGAACAGCCTGATTGTGAGCCTGCTCCCGCCAGTCTAACGCTAAAGAGCATAATGCTAGAACTGCTTGTTACAGGCGACGCGAACATAACTCTGACGTTTATTTGTCATGTTTTGACAACGCAAACAACGCATGCGCATTTCGTTTATTATGTTTACTATTTCGTATCTGCTCTCTCTCCTCAAGTGGTTGTATGTATATAAAGTAGAAAGATTCCAGCAGGTCACACATTGAGTGAAAAACCGATTTCTCGTTAATGCGTTTAGTTTTCTGTCAAATAAAGTGCTACATCATTTTAAAGCAAGCCTAGAATAATCCATATTTGAAATGGCTTCACGTGACCCAGCAGCCGATCAACTTGTAAACTACAAGAAAAATTTGAAGGTATGTATTAGCTGTTAAGAGTATGTTTATCTAAAGTTTGTCACTTTTTTTAAAGGTCTCATTATTATTCCGTTAATATTATTTTGTGAATAAATAGACTGAGATTATACAGAGTTTAAAACAAGTATTAATCAGTTTAGGTTTTATTATTTATTCTTCACCCCATTCTAAAATCATATTTTAAGCTTAGAAAGAAACTATACAAATTTGGCAATGAAAATTTGAAAACCAAATAATTAAAATATATATTGGTGTGATAAAGCTTTTTATTATTATTAGGTGTGCTGTCATATGACAGGTCCATTCCTTTCGTCAGTGAACGTAGACTGCCAATGTGCCCTGTACTTTGCCTCCTTCATGTCCCAGAATTTTCTTCTTTCCTTCAAGTCATCTAGTATTTGAATCCTCCTTCCTTAGATTATCTTTCCTTCAACCTTTTCTTATATGATGTCGTGTAAAAGACAGTTCCTCTTAAGGCTGTGTATGATCCAGTTTGCCTTGCACCTAAGAATTATACACAAAATGTTTCTCTTCCCACCCTCTCTTCTTAATACATGTTCATTTGTCCACCTGATCTTCTCAAATCTTCTCCAGCACCACATTTCAAAGCTCCCCAAGTATTTCTCTTCCATCTTTCCAAGAGTCCAAGTCACTGCTCCATATAGCGCGATGCTCCAAATGAAGCATCTCATCACTTTCTTCCTCAGCTCGAAACTCATCTTGCTGGTAGCAATAACCTTTTGTTGTTGAAAGCTTCCTTGATCATGACCATCATCGACCTAATTTCCTCGGTGCGGTAGGCATAATTTGTCAGCAGACTTCCAAGTACTTAAACAGCTCTATGCTTTCCACTTTTGATTTCCAGCGGCTCTTCATATTTTGAAATTGTCACCAATTTTGACCTCTAAACGATGATCTCCATGCAATATCTCCTCCCTGTCTCCACCAGCTGGTCCATCATTTCCTGCAACTCTTGTTTATTTTTGACCAGCAATGCTAGATCGTCTGTGTATTTTACTGTGTTGATGACACTTTCTCCTGTCCTGAAATAACTACGTCCCTCTGAAGCTTCCCTGAGCAGCTCCTCTCCATACAAGTTGGACAGACTGGGTGACAAACAACATCCCTGTCCCACTCCTCTTACTGTCTTTACACTGTTGGTCTCTCCAGCCTCACCTTCACTCGCTGTCCCAGGTACAGGTTTACAATCAGACTTGTGTCCCTCCACCTTCACTCGCTGTCCCAGGCACAGGTTTACAATCAGACTTGTGTTCCCTCCACCTTCACTCGCTGTCCCAGGTACAGGTTTACAATCAGACTTGTGTCCCTCCACCTTCACTCGCTGTCCCAGGTACAGGTTTACAATCAGACTTGTGTCCCTCCAGCTTCACTCGCTGTCCCAGGTACAGGCTTACAATCAGACTTCTGTCCCTCCACCTTCACTCGCTGTCCCAGGTACAGGCTTACAATCAGACTTGTGTCCCTCCACCTTCACTCGCTGTCCCAGGTACAGGTTTACAATCAGACTTGTGTCCCTCCACCTTCACTCGCTGTCCCAGGTACAGGCTTACAATCAGACTTGTGTCCCTCCACCTTCACTCGCTGTCCCAGGTACAGGTTTACAATCAGACTTGTGTCCCTCCACCTTCACTCGCTGTCCCAGGTACAGGCTTACAATCAGACTTGTGTCCCTCCACCTTCACTCGCTGTCCCAGGTACAGGTTTACAATCAGCCTGTCCTTCCAGCTGATACTGATCTTGAGTATTTCCATCAGTTCCTTCCATTTAACTCTATCAAACGCCTTTAGTCAATATTGCCATGGAACAGAAAACAAAAGATGAAGACTATATAAAATTAAAAACATTCAACGACCTCGGTGATATTGAGGTATCAGATGTTCCTGGGTTCAAACCCAACTGGAGTTTACCGACTCTACTTGGGCGATAAAAATCCTCAGCACAGCTTTCTTCGGAGGGGAAGTAAAGCCGTCGGTCCCGTGCCGATTGTGGCGCGTAACAGAACCCTGGATGGTTTGTGGAATGAAAGTGCACATTAAATACCTCAGATATGTAATAAGTTTTCAGAAACTACAGCTATAACAACAGAACAAGAGATAAGTTGAGGTTTATAATTGAAGTAACCAAATTTGAGAAAGATTCTAGTCTAGGAAGTTAATCATTTTTCATAAAATGCTAATAACTGCTATTCTCGATATAACTGAACTCCCACTTAGGTGGACCTATATGTTTGATTACAACTAAGGAAAATAAACTTGTTCCAGAATATTTAAAAATTAAGATATTATTTAATTATCATTATTATCAGAAGTTCAGGGAGGATTAAAAAACGCCGCAAAATGTGATTTTAGCTGCTTTGAATGGAATAGAACTAGATTTTTCTCTACAATATTTTATAAATAATAAAATGAGGCAGAGGAAAATCAACTTAGTGTAGACTGGTAATTTTTTTATCAAATAAATATTTTACAGGAGCATGATGAAAAAATCATTGTGATATATATACTATTTTACACCCCAAAAGTGAAATTGGTTATTTCATGAATTGGGCAAATTTCCGCTCATTCTGTGAACTGATCTTTTATCTTGTCCATTTTTCGGATCGGGCAAAAATTAATCAATTTCATGAATTGGATAGCACTTGTGCTATTTTATGAACCGGACAGCTCTAATCATTACCCAATTCATGAACCGGACAGCTCTAATCATTACCCAATTCATAAACCGGACAGCTCTAATCATTACCCAATTCATGAACCGGACAGCTCTAATCATTACCCAATTCATGAACTGGACAGCTCTAATCATTACCCATTTCATTAACCGGACAACAGCTCTAATCATTACCCATTTCATTAACCGGACAACAGCTCTAATCATTCAGCTCTAATCATTACCCAAGTCATGAACCGGACAGCTCTAATCATTACCCAATTCATGAACCGGACAGCTCTAATCATTACCCAAGTCACGAACCGGACAGCTCTATTCATTACCCAATTCATGAACCGGACAGCTCTAATCATTACCCAAGTCATGAACCGGACAGCTCTAATCATTACCCAATTCATGAACCGGACAGCTCTAATCATTACCCAATTCATGAACCGGACAGCTCTAATCATTACCCAAGTCATGAACCGGACAGCTCTAATCATTACCCAAGTCATGAACCGGACTATTTTTTGCCCATTCCATGAAATGGACATGTGAAGAAGGTTAGGGTAAGTTTCGTAGGGTTAGTTTGTATTATAATATCTTAAAACTAGTATCAGTTAAACTTGTAGTAGAATAGGACAATAAGTTACAGTTCATTTTCAGATTACCTACAGTAGTTATATTTCAACCACTTTGAAAGATTGTAAGGTATGCCAGAAGCCACTTGCACTTGGAAGATGTAGTTCTTTGTTGTAAATTTGGGTAACTACGTGCACACGTTAAAGAATGGGCACAATAGGGGCTACTATTTTTTTCTCTTACGGTTAAAATCCAGAATGTTGATGTGCAGGTACCTACATGTCGGGGATGTGGGTGTTATCTCGAATAACTTCCTGATATTGGAAGATATTCAGTTTTAACACACTGCTGCTAGAAGGAAGTGCTTCTCGATTATGTCCTATGACAACCAGCGGAGCGGGCCCAACTTAGCACTAGTATTATAAGTAGGGGCGAGAGGGGGGTGGGCTAATATGGCAGGAAAACTGATTAATATAAAATGGTACATAATTTATTCCAATTTAACATGTAATTTTTTACTATTGTAATGTATGATGTATAGTGGGGCATTTATTAATGCTTATATATGCCTTATTTTTACACAAACCATGTTTTTTTTAAATGGATAAACAATATAATATAATGTACTTTTATAAACAAAAATAAATCTCCATGACTTGAGCCAGCAATCAGTCAGCGATGATAGTGCCAACATTTGCGGATTTATAAATATACACACACACACACACTTTAAATTGATGCACAGGGTGACTTCTGGATAGATTAGTGGTTAGAGCATTGGCGAACTAAGTCAAAGGTCTTGGGTTCAATTCCCGTGTCAAGGTGTCATTTTTTAAATAGAAATAATATTAAATTATACTAATATGCCGTTTGTGAAATTGGAACATCACCGCCAAGAAACTTTTTTTTCTAAAGCATAATATGGTAGTGGGCTATTTTATTTTATTGGGGCTATAAAGTCCTGAAAATATAATCTCTTACTAATTCACATCTTTATGATGGGATTAAATTAGCAAAATACGTTTTATCTCCCATAATTTATTATTCTTCTGGGTGAAATTACTCTGCCCTAATAATAAAGTGTAGTTTTAAAGAGCTAAAATATTTATAATATTTTAATACATCCGACCCGCCTCGGTGGCGTGGTTAGTCAACACGCTAGTTTCGTGTTGATCTAGACGGCCCGAGGACACCGAGATTGAGGTTTGAATCTCAGCTGAGTGAACTGGGGGTGGTTTTTCCCAAATGGATTTCCACTCTCCCTCCACACAAATGTGGGTTCACTTTCTCTAAATTCAACCTTTCCAATCCCGAACCCACTAGTGTAATTAGTGCTCAAGCATATCACCTGGACAGGTAGTATGACGCGGTGCTAAATAGAATAATACTTCTATTTTTTATTATTGCCACTCGGTACTCGGGCGTGCCTAGGCAGACCCCAGCGTCATCAACCGGTTCTTGCACCCTGTGTTATCAACTGGTTCTTGCACCCTGTGTTGACTATTCATGATATTTCCTGCCTGTGTGCTTACATACTTTATAAATGCAAAGTTTGACGCTAACTCTTATGTTGGAAACAATACATCCGATTGGCTGTCGTACGGGGAATGTCTCGCACGCGAGGGGAAACCATACATCCGATTGGCTGTCGTACGGGGAATGTCTCGCACGCGAGGGGAAACAATACATCCGATTGGCTGTCGTACGGGGAATGTCTCGCACGCGAGGGGAAACAATACATCCGATTGGCTGTCGTACGGGGAATGTCTCGCACGCGAGGGGAAACAATACATCCGATTGGCTGTCGTACGGGGAATGTCTTGCACGCAAGGGGTTCCGTAATTAAACTCCTGAGAAAATGTCGACCTTGATAACTAATAACTATAAATGTACCATAACATAATGGGTACAAAGATCAAGATAGTTCTTACTGATAATATCTTAGATTTAATTAAATAACACTTGTAGGAAGCCTCGTTATGTGCGATTATATAATTATTTATTAAATTTAAAATAAGTCAGATAAGCTATTAGAGAGGGGAGTAAGGCATAAAATTGGGGGGTAAGAGGAAGTCATTTGTAAAACACGTTTTTAGGTTGGGTCCTTGTTATAGATATTGAGATTCATATGAATATTAGAGAAGATAACTTTATTTAAATATTAACAGTGGCTGTGTATGCTGGCGGCCGGGGTTCAATCCTCGGTCCCGGCACAGATTTATCTGATTACCAAACCCTTCCTTCACCTCTGACAAGACATCTTGTGAATGTGGGGAATGCCAGGCCTCCACCGTGGTTCGGATCCCACGTTAAACTGTAGGTCCTCCATTTCATCTCACAATCACCCTACCATTACACATTAGCGTAAGTGCGTATAACCCGAACGGGTAGTAAGACGCGGTGCTAATAATAATAACAATAATAACAACAGTCGCTGTGTGGTCAAACACGCTACTCTTGCATTAGACTACACTGCCGATGACGGAGATTGGTGTTCATATCTCAGTTAAGTGTACCGGGGGTGGTTTTTACAACATGGTTTTTCACTCTCTCTCTCTCAACACAAATGTGGGTACACTTCTTCTAAATACAAACCTTCCTAATCCATAAAACCATTAGCGTACATAAGCTTATAACTCAAACTGGTGGGAAGATGCAGAACTAAAAAAATAAACAGTTTTTTGGGTCATTTGACCACAAAATAACTCCATTCTGATATTTTTGTTTGTTTTTGTAGCTGTTCTTCAGCTTCTAGATCTCAGCAAAAATACTATTTTGATACATTTAGATCTCTAAGTTCTAATAGCTAATCTAAGTTTCCACCGTCAGGAGCGATTTATCCACAGAAAAACAACCAAAGCTCCTGTGCAAACATCAGCCGACAAAAATATTTGTTCAAAGTTGACAAAGCTTTTAATCGCTTTTGTTGAATGTGATCCCAGTGTGTTGTTGTTTTAGCTAACATAATAAAGTTTAATGAGCTTTGTTTGATTTGTCCGTGAACTAACTGTTCACACATGAATCCTATTGTTCCAGCTCCTAATATTGAGCCTGACTTACTACTAAGTAGTGGGCTTTGTTCTGGGAGGGATTAATATTTGTGGGCTCTTGGGCGTAAGCGCACGAGTGGGGCCTGAGGAACACACACACTCTCGAAAACAAAATACTTTAGGGCTTAAGGTTTGATTACAAAATAAAGTAAACATTATATAGTTTACGACATTTTGTAAATACCAAAAAATATTTTTTAACTGCTCTCATTTAAACTGAAATATTATTATTAGCTCCGCGTCTTACTACCCGTTCGGGTTATACGCACTTACGCTAATGTGTGATGGTAGGGTGATTGTGAGATGAAATGAAGGACCTACAGTTTAACGTGGAATCCAAACCACGGTGGAGGCCTGGCATTCCTCACATTCACAAGATGTCTTGTCAGAGGTGAAGGAAGGGTTTGGTAATCAGATAAATCTTAGCCGGGACCGAGGATTGAACCCCGGCCGCCAACACAGAAGTCTGACACCTTACCCCTAGACCGCCAGGTCACCTTAAACTGAAATAAAATCCGTAGAATTTGTTTTTACATTTTCTTCAGGTTCTCTTTTTTTTTTTAGCGTGGCGTCTTACTTCCTGTTTAGGTTATACACATATTTACACATACCGCTAAAACGTTAGGGATCTGGAAGGTTGAATTTAAAGGAAGTGCGACTGAGATTCGAACCTCAATCTCCCCGTCACCGGCAGTCCAGTCTAATGCGGGAGTAGTGCGTTAGAGCATGAGGTCACTGAAGCAGGAGAAATAGTCATGAAAGGTGTGTGTTATTCCCTGAACCTCTCATGATTGCTCTACCTTATATGACATAGCCAAGTATGTATTGATAAGGTAATCCCTGAAGTATAATCACAAGGGGTAGATAGAGGTTTCTAAAGGGTAGAACTCCACGGTACGATATTTGTCGAGTCCGTTATTTTGAAATAATCGTTGGAGCCATTTTTTTTTTTAAATTTGAATTTTCAAAAATCACTCCATTTTTAATTTTTGATCTAGAGGTAGAATCGTGAATTTTCCCTGAGGTATGACATATAAATATCACGTTTGGATAAAATCCATCAAGTAGGTTTGGATATAGCAGAGACATACGGACGGACATACAAACATAGGGACACAAATAATTACTGTACAAACAATATTTTTTATTGAAGGGGCAATCATTTCAATATCATAACCTCAAGGTAGAAATGTTGTGGATTATAAGGAGGAGTTTGTTAGCTGTCACGAGAAGAAACAAGATTAGGAATGAAGTTTGTGAGGAGTATATTAGCTGTCACGAGGAGAAACAAGATTAGGAATGAAGTTTGTGAGGAGCATATTAGCTGTCACGAGGAGAAACAAGATTAGGAATGAAGTTTGTGAGGAGTATGTTAGCTGTCACGAGGAGAAACAAGATTAGGAATGAAGTTATCTAGGGAGTACATGATATAGTAGAGATAGAGAAACAGATAACATAAAGTGTGCGAGTAAGAGGAGATGAATGGAATAGATTAAAGGAGGAATAATCCCGGAAGGATCAAGGAATATTGAGGCATTTTACTAAACTGACCCGGCCACACCAAATGATTTAAAAAAAACTTGACCATGTGTATTTGAAAAACACTACTAGCGTGGTTTAATGAGTATTATTGACCAGGGGTTTAAACTCTACCCATCTAAAGGAACTGGATGTACCCGTACTTGTATTTACAACATTATCAGTGGCGTTTTCTGTAACCTTCGTCCATTTTATAGATGGACACAAATAGGAAACTGTTATTAATTATTTCGTCCATCCAGGCTGCACAATTTAGCTTACAAGGATAATTTATTGGTGGAGGATAAAAGTTAGGTTTGTTCAATGAAAGGAACTTCAATGGCATTTGCGTGGAGGGAGGATAAAAATAAATTGAAAGGACATCCAGTTGGGACTGAACTCCAGCCTCTCACACTATTTGTGCAGCCAACCATGTAAAGTAATATAATAATAACAATAATAATTACCGACTATAGTTATTTGTGCTGGGATCGTGCAATTTCATATTTTCCTTATTCATTATTAAGAAAAAACTACAGTAGCCCCGTGGCTTCTTTGGTGCTGACTGACAGCTCACAGCTAACAGCTGACAGTCAACATTTAGGTATATATCTACATATTGACCATCAGAAGTGACAGCTGCTAAACATATGTTTTTTGCAGATCTTATGGTTCGGCGTAGGGATACATAATTTGGTCTGGTAACTTTTCAAAGATGTCAGTTGGCACCAAAGAAGCCATGGGACTACTGTAGTAGTGTATATGTACAGAGCACAAATAATGATAATAATAATCATCATCTAAATTCTTGCGCTTTGTGTCTATACCTAATAGATAAAGTCTAGAGTTACTCGTTAAAGTATTCTTCAATTATTATTAAAGATGGTATTTTATCGTTTAGGTAAATTAAAATTCTATGGCTGGCATTGAATTAGTCACGTGCTGATACTAACGAAAACAAATGAATAGCTCCAGATTATGCATACAAGTTTGTGATCACACGAGGAAATAATTACTGTTAACAAATCAGGAATCTTTTATATCTATTGAAATAGAATTATTATTATTAGCACCGCGTCTTACTACCCGTTCGGGTTATACACACTTACGCTAATGTGTAATGGTAGGGTGACTGTTAGATGAAATGGAGGACCTACAGTTTAACGTGGAATCCGAACCACGGTGGAGGCCTGGCATTCCCCACATTCACAAGATGTCTTGTCAGAGGTGAAGGAAGGGTTTGGTAATCAGATA
>CABFVX010001834.1:123559-140054 GCA_902151425.1 Timema shepardi | reverse complement strand
GAGACGCCCCGGTGACATCATCACAGAAGTGACGTCACAAATCTAAAGCGGAACAGTTACCAAACTCGTGTTTGTTATTATAGGCCAAGTTAAGAGAATGTTTATTTATTATACACAACAGTTATAAAAAATTTAAATTAAAAAATGTATATATGTCCTATAAATATGAAGAAGAAAAAACTCGTAATGCATGCGACTAAATCCAGTACGCACTTTTAAATTTACAAATGGACACTAAAACCTAATTATAGGATATGCCTTTAGTAACTAAACTCTTATAGTCTGCTAACAACTAGCCTTATTATAACATTTTCCAAATATATGCTTCAGAAGTTATCGCTACCCCCTTTCAAAGCAACCCTCTCAAACTTGGTTCCTTTGTTTCACTAGAAAGGTGTATTTTACAACCATACAAGTAAAGAAGATACAAAGCTCATTGCCTACATTATCTTATCATTCCAACAATTGTTGAGTTGGAAAAAAATGTGTGTGCTATTTATACATATATAAAATATAAATATTATTCCGATGGTTTGAGGTCTGGTTTTTATAATAATTATGTTGGTGCTGAACCAGCAAAAAAGAAATATTAGGGCTATAGCTCTAAAGCAAATTCTAATAAAAAGTTTCAAAAAAATTAATTTATCGAATCTGGAATTTGATATTTTCTTGAATCCTTGATTCTCGAATATCCTTAAGAATTCTAAGGTTCTAGGTTACGGGAATCCCAAGCCTAATAAAAATAATAATAATATATAAAAATAAAATAATTCTACTCTTTTTTTTAGTAATTTATGAGTACTGCTTCATACTAATTGTTTTCAGGAAATTCGCATATTTATTATGATGGGATAGGGGTGAGGAAGATATAAATAATTGAGAGAAAATGTACCAATATTTACGCGAAAAGTAAGAAACTGTTTAGAAAAAACCTCGGTGCACCGACCAATATTTGAATTACAATCTCCCTTTCGCCGTAAGTTTATTCTTAGTGTGAAACTACAAAATATGCTTGGTTGGTATTTTATTTGATCCTTTAAAATGAGGTCATTTTTTGATAATTACATTATACATGTATATGCAGCTATGTAAATTTTTGATGGATGTAATAATGAATCATTTTTTATTTGAATTGTACACGTGGGACAATTAATACAATTAAGGGTACAGGGGAAAAGGGGATAAGGTCCAATTTTAACTCAAATTAAGTTGGTGCTGCCATCTGTTAAGACAATTACTATACCTTTCTAGTTCACTTTAGAGTTTGGTTAAAAGAGGTATTTGTCATATATTTTTTTAAGTATTTGCCGAGTTCCTTATGAAGTTTGAAATATAAAAGTGGTCCTGGAAAATTTGTTTAGTGGGACTTTCTCCACCGTCCCTCCGTAGGCTTGAAATGAAAACCACCGGGTACATTTCTGTAGCAATGTACAGTAGAGTATATTCTAGACGTACATAACAAAGAAGAGCTCACCGGCTTGAAAGAGAGCTCACGGCAATAAATCCTTATCAAAAACTCAAACCAGGATGGCTTGATCTCTGGATAGATCCATGTTAAAAATTGATATCACCTTCACTTTCTCGATCTTTTTTTTAATTCCATGAATAAGCTTCTTCTACTAGAAGCTCCAGCCTCTTGTTAATTGCACTGCATTCAGAAATGAGAAGAGGGAATTAATAAAGCGTGCTACCCCGGAATCACGTCTGAGGGAAGAGATAAAAAGCTGGTACCGCCAACTTGTTAAAGTCTAGCTAAATGTATTTTGTACATATAACATTTCATCTGTGTGTTTTTTAATCCCAGTAATTTCTTTCATCCTTTTACAACAACAACAACAACTAAATAAAGACGTGTTTGATATAGTGGAAGGATTGAGAGTAGAAGAACTACCTACATGAGATAGAGGGAACAAGACTGAGATGGTATGTGCATGTAAGGAGGATTAAAAAAGAGAGAATGCCAAATAAAATGTTGAAAATGAAGTATGTAGCGGAAAGATCGCAAGGGAGAGTAAGAAATTGGTGAAAGGAGCAGATAAGATAACGTGTTTCAGTGAGAGGAGAAGAATAGAAGCAATAAAAGGAAGAAGATTAGTGGAAGGATAGAGCAAGATGTAGGTAATTTACTAAACCGACCCGGCCACAGGATGGAAACAGTTAATGATGATGATGATGATGTTGTTTGATAGACGCTAAGAATCTCGACAGCTGCAAGACGAAAATGGCGACCTATCAATGTGCTTTATTAATTTTATTTTTCATATATTCTCAACGCTTCTTTTAATGGCGATCTGAGAGTAGTAATCAATCGATCAATAAATGGAGTACTAATATATTCCACAACAGGGCAAAGTTGGCTAAGGTTAAAACTAGCCACAAATTCCAGGGATCCACAAATAACTTCGAACATTATGGAAAGAGGCCAACGTCACACGCAACAGATTCATAGGTCTGAGGGTTGGGAGAGTGAAGTATTTCAAAATAGATGCCACGGAGCTGATCTACAGCTGTGGAGTTAAACTTGTGACGATTTGTGGAACACAAAACATCTGACAAAAAAAAAAGTTTGTGTGACGCTTTTAAGCTGTGCCAATAAACTATTATTATTACTATTATTATTATCATCTCACTATAATAATTAACAACTCTTGAACACAAAACCTCTGCAAGAACTGGCTAAATTTGAGCGCGTTGAGTATCAAGTGATAATCTTATTTATGAGATATGTCAATGATGTTTAGTTTGGTTGAAATCAGACGGAAAATATTGTTTTAAAGTTGTTTAGCTGAATTTTAAAATAGTTTTCTCCCATTAATTTAGCCCGTAAAAAAATGTAATTTTTTTAATAATGTTCCGAGAAAATAATAGAATAATATGAAGAAAAATTATAGTTTGATTAAAACTTGAGATTTTCTCACTAGTATGGCCATACAAAGCCCGTGAATATAGAAAAGTTGTTTAGATTAGTTAAACAAAAATATATATAACTTAGTCTATAGTGTTTGGAAAGTTTATCCATTTTAGACACTTTTTTTCCTATATTTCAAAATTGGTTCAAAGGTTTCTAGAGTTATTTTTAAATTTTAGCAGCCTAATTTGGGATACTAGCTTTGATAAATGTAGCTAAACATTTCGCCGGTATGTTTTAAGACTTTATAACCTAGGATCCGAAATTGTGAATCAAAGAAGATAAAGAAAAAAATCTGGGAAGATGCCTGTGTGAGTTCTAAGTTTAGACGAGATCTATCCCAGTTACAAGCGAAACACACAAACTTGATCGTCACAGCCAAGTATATTAATTCAAGTGTCTCATACATTAGTATCTCTGTGCTGACCACATGACAGCCTCGATCCGCAGAAGTTGACACTATCTTCACCAACAAACAGCGGCCGCTCAATCGGTATGGTTCAATTTAGGGAAGACACCATGGAGTTTTTATAAGGATGTATGAACTTAACATTTCGCGAGAAATAGCTCGTTGGAACAATATTAGTAGATACCAATTATATTTAAGATGGTTTATGCTCTTGTATTTATTTATAAATTTCGAGAGTAGAAAATATGCTCTACTCATAGTAATATCAGAACCCTTCTGAAAAGTATTTATTATGCAACCATACTGTTATAATTCAGGTGAAGGTCCCAAGTCTAAAATGCAAGTATTAGCAGTCTATAAAATGCAAGTTTACGATAAAACATCAAAAATACTAAATTTGTGTCAAAATGTTACGTACGATAAAAGTGTAACATGTGAGGTTTTATTTAGCACCGGGTAGAATAGTTTAGAGAAATACACGAACGACAGAATTGATAAAAGGTGATAAGATTTATTGTAGGCAATAAAACGTGAAATGTAACTTGAATCAGACGTGAAATATCGCATCATCTGGCTATACTCGTAAGTAAAAAGCCTATGAAAACATAATACAATACAAGTAGGCCTAATTATATCACCCCGCCACATATATATCGCCCCGGTGTATCCTTTGTACATTAGTTTATGTAGCACTTCAAATGAACCCCGGTGTTTTCGAGTAACGAACGACACATCCTTGTAGACGCCCCTTACCCCATACCGAGTGAGATTAGTGTCCTACAGTTTCATTAACTTGAAGCATTATTACAGCGACCCGCCTCGGTGGCGTAGTTGGCTAACGCGCTTGTCGTGTTGAGCTCGAATGCTGAGGACGGGGAGATCGAGGTTCGAATCTCGGTCGGGTGAACTGGGGGGGGTTCTTAAATGGTTTTCCACTCTCCCTCCACGCAGATGCGGGTTCACTTCCTCTAATTCAACCTTTACCATTCCTAATCCATTAGAGTAATTAGTACTTAAAGCGTATAAACCGAACGGGTAGTAAGACGCGGTGCTAAAAAATAAAATAAAAATTATTACAGCGTCATCTGTCGCTCACTTCAAGCGACATTTACCGCTTGTCTGGCCCTAATCTAAAAGGACTCGTTTATGTGCACATTTTGTGTCGCGCGACACCCGACGTCAGATTTCCACGCGTTTTGTAGGTTGATTTTATACACGCGACATTTGACGTCCGTTAATAAAAATTGGTAATGGAAGTGAACATAATTAATGTATGAGTGTCGCCTGTGTCCTTTGAGCGGTGTCCATTTCAATATAGGCTATATTAAAGTTAAGAGAATAAATATTGTTGTGTTTTCTTGCAGTAGGCCTATTCTTCTTTAGATTTCCGTTTTTGTTCTCCTTCAATGATTAATCCCAAATTGCTTTCCCCCCCATAACTTCATATAAAAAAACGTTCAGTATTCAAACTATATATATAAATAATTATTTTAGCGCCGCGTCTTACTATCCGTTCTGGTTCCACGCCTATGTACTAATTACTCTCATGGTTTTAGAGATTAGTAAGGAGGTAAAATGGAAAAACATTTAGGAAAAATTACCCTCGGTACACCCTACCGAGATTCGAGCCTCGATCTCACTGTCATCAGCAGTCTAGTCTACTCCGATAGTAGCGCCTTAAAACATGCAGCCACCGAAGCGGGTTATATATATATATATATATATTGGCAAATGAGATAAAATATCACTTAAATCAACTTACTTGGATGGAAGGAAGCCTCCACCGCAAGTGGACTTAAGTTATCCGGGCACAGGTCAATCCATACCAAATCACCCACAAATCACCCATTTTAAAAATAAAATGTTGCTTTAAAATGTATTTATTTATATTTTTTTGTAACAGAGTCTTATGACATTTGGAGAGTTGGAAATGGGGGTTATTTTATTTTTTAAATGTTCTATTTTTTTTAGCAGCCATTTTGACCGGACGCTTCGGCCAATTTCGCATTCTGTAGAGATTTGCGGAAACTTTAATATACCGCTTGTTTTCAAAGATATCAAGATTAAACAAAAACTAAAATAAGCTGCATAAAAAAAACTGTATTTTATGCCCAGATCATATTTAAGCTCACATTTAAGTAAATGGCTCAAAAAATTATTGAAAATTAAAGTTAAAAACGTACAAAAACCTAACTTTGGAACCAAAATTAATATTGTCTGAAAAACATAAAGAGTCGTCTTCAAGTTTTTGTGCAAGTATCGGATTCATGCGTGTTTACTTACTGAAAAAGTCTGAGGTCTGTGAGTTATATACTTAGTTTTTATAAGCCTCCAAATATTGCAATTTGCGTAAAATCGGCTTTATCGAAACTGAAATAACTCAAAAGGGACACATTAAAGATATCTCAAATTTTCCCTAATTTAAAGTTTCGGCAAACCTCCACATAATGCGAAATTGTCCAACGCGTCCGAACAAAATGGCCGCTCAAAAAAAAATAGAACATTTAAAAAACAACATAACCCCCATTTTCAACTCTCCAAATGTCATAAGACTGTTACAAAAAATTATAAATAAATAAATTTTATCAGCAACTACCATTAGGCGATCTGAAATGGATTGACCCGCACACGAATTGCGGAGCAACTAATACGGGTGCACACGAATTGCGAACAACTCATCCGAAGTTGGTAATACCCTTACACGAACTGCGGAGTGAAAATTAAATTTATAATTACTTTGTTCAAAATGAAAAATGGAGGTTAGGTTAGTTTAGGTTATGTTAGGCTAGCTTATGTTAGGTTAGGGTTTAGGAGTTGAATGTAATTACATGTTCTTCCTAAACTCAGGTACACAGCCTGGCAGGTATAATTTATTCCGCAATTCGAGTGCTTCCATGTTGTCTGTCTACTAGGGAGCGGTTGGCAGCATTGATTTATAGAAAGTGGACGACAAACGGTGCGTTTGCATAAATGAACCCATTATACGCCCCGTAGTAAGAAAATTGACGCGACTTTTTGGCACATATTCTGTAGGACACGAGGGCATATCTTTCAAGCTATTTACAAAACCGACATTTTGCCGTCGGAAGTCACGCGACCCTAAACGAATGCACAAAAGGGCCCTTAAAACTTTAGCCACACGTTCACCGAAACTATAAAGTCCAACACCTTAACTTAGTCGGTAGCGTGTTTGTCTACTGAGCTACGAGTCCCGGGTTCCATTCTTGGCATGGACGAGAAATTTATCATTGGTGAAATGTAGGATTTCTCCTTTCACAGTTATGAATTAACGGGCGGGGGTTGGGTGTTGTGTCTGTTTTAGATTCAAGTTAGTTTATAAGTCATGTGCTGGTATAATCAGTCGGTTCGGAAAGTGCAAGTTAAATACCTCAAATAAATTAGAAAATGAAATAGAAAGCATAATCTAATTGAATAGCGTAATAAATCACACGCTGGCAGAAAATATGTATCAACATTGGCCTATGATACTTTGCAACGCAAACTTAAAACGAGTGACTATCCACTTAAAAAAATAAAATGTGTTTATAAACACCTATTTAAGATTAATGTCACGACGAATGTGTTCATAAGATTGTATTGTGTCGCGTAACAAACTATAACAGAACAAAAGCGACATCCCCCCTTTCCATTCTTTCAAATGACCCACAACAATAAACGGAGCTGTATGCTTGTATTTCACTTTATAGACACATGAGCAATTATTGAGTCGATTGGGTTTTTAATTTGAATGGTTCCACTAAGCAGATTTTATGGAGTAGCACAGAGAAAGTTGAAAAAGATGGTAACAATGTAAAGTGGCCAAGGGAGCTTTGGCTAACTTCTTGTGATTGGCTTAGCTCTCGACACGTGGCCACGTTAATTTTCTGTTCTGCTGTTTTTTAGGCGAACGTGTGAATCCTTAGTAAGCCGCGACTCAAGTCCCCACTCACCCCGCAAGTACTGGTGGCAGGAGTGTGGGTGTCGACGGATGACCTCTGGTGCGCCGGCTACAGAGGAGAAGCGCGCGGATGTTTACCCAACGGAAGGAACTACCCCACTACGGATTGCTTGTCCCCAACCGCAGTCACCACATCGAGCAATTCCTCAGACAAGTCACGAACCCTCGTGGATGGAAATAACCAGGTATCGATCTAAAGACCTCTTTCCCATCATGGGACCCACCAATTATCAGCCTCCTCACTCCCCTGCCGTTAAAAGAGTCGTCGTCACGTGGGGTCTGCGCCAAGGTTGAATGAAGACGTCCGTCTCTTCTTCAAGGTCTTCAGTACTAGATAAACCTCTCTCCCACTCTATCATCACCCCTTTGTCAGCCACAACGCGAACGATCCACGTTAAATTATTCACCAGCAGTATCACACTATAAACGCTACAATGGCCGCATGGTCTAAGGCGTCACTCTCGCAATAGACTAGACGGCCGATAACGTGAAGAAGGGGATTCGAATCTCGAAAAGGTGTATTGAGGTTTTTTACTCTAAATGGTTTTCCACTCTCCCACCACGTAAATTCGGGTACACTTCCTATTACTGCAACCTTCCTCATCCCAAACACCGGTATGACGATGATGGGGAGGTCGGGGTTCAAGCCCGGATGCACTAGAGGTGGTTTTTACTCTGGGATACAATTTCTTTAAAACTACACTACTCGCTAATAGCCCTTGTAGCCCGCATCAGCGGTCGCACGGTCTAAGGCATCACACTCACTATGATTGAAATGTCAGTGAAAGGAAAGTTGGGGTTCGGGATTTCAAAATCCGGTCGGATCCACCGAGGTTTTTTTTTCCTTTTTTTACACTATTTATTCATAGAAATCATAATCTCTATTGATTAAATGAGGCCGACCTTGGTGGTCTCGGGGTAGAGTGCTCGCTTTAGGACCCGATATTCGTGGGGTCATAACCAGCAAGGGTCGACGGATTTTTCTTGTGCGATAAAATCCGTAGCTCAATTTCCTTCAGAGGGGAAGTAAAGCCGTCGGTCCTAAGTCAATTGTGGCGTGTAAATGAACCCTGGAAGTTTTGTGTGAACATCTTTCTCGGCAAAATTGCCAGGCCCTTTTATTCTTACTCATAGAAATTCTCGTGTGCTGATATTATCACTCGGTTCAAATAGTGCACGTTAAATACAGAAAAAAAATTATTGTGAGCTTTTGGGTGGCCTTGGTAGCTAGTAAGACGTAGTATACCCACAAATAATAAAAAGTATCCACGTGGATGATGGTCATTCACACGAGGACGTCCTGGAAATGGGGGACGGATCAATATACTCGGAAGCACAATTCGATCCGCGCTAGAAACAAATGAGCGTTTGGTCGATTGATTGCAGTCGCACCAGTAACCGCCAGATAGCGTGTTCACAGGGAAACATATGATACGCAACCCACCGGGTGCCACAAGTTCAGCAGTGCTTCTCGTTTTACAACCCATTCATGATGAGTTTAAATTTAGATGCAAACCCGTTTGCGTAGAAAGAGCTGACGAAACCAATTAGGAAATAATCACCCTCAGTACGCCCGGACAGAACATACATTTAAAATAATTCGCTTCCGACTATCTAACTACTTGCTCAACACAAATGTTTACGGAGTATATATTTTTGGTGTATTTAAGAATTTAATATAATCATGAATGGCGTAAGAGGGTAAATAAGAAAATTACATCAACATCTGCATGGAAAAGTGTGAAAAATAAAAGATATTAAAAGAAAAACAAAAAATCAGTCCAATGGTTCAAACTGGTCAGAGCCAGATATATCAAAAGAGCAAACAACTTTGACATTTACAACCCAAGTGATTTTATTGGGGTTCTAGTAGGCGGCAACTCTTAAAAAATAAGAACATTTTTTGTGAAATCTCGGAGAGTAGTTGGATCTATATGGATTATTGGAAAGACTGAAGTGATATCAAAAGAGGCAAAGAGGGCGGTATATAAAAGTGTGTTAACGCCAACACTGTTGTATGGATGTGAAGCGTGAGTTGGTCAGGCGAAACACAAGAGCAAGGTGAATGCGGTTGGAATTAGATATCTAACAAAGGTATTCTGGGAAACACGTTTGGACAGAATCAGTAATGAATGGGCGGTGAAGAAGTGCGGTTTGAAAGGGGATGCAATATTACTTTATAAAGGATCTTGGGTGGATCGTCAAATTTGCATCATATTTTTCTTTTATCAAATAATTAATAATATTTAGCACCGCGTCTTACTAACCGATCGGGTTATACGCTTTAAGTACTAATTACTATAATGGATTAGGAATTTTGAAGGTTGAATTAGAGGAAGTGAACCCACAATTGCGTGGGGGGAGAGTGGAAAACCATTTAGGAAAAACCACCCCCAGTTCACCCGACCGATATTCAAACCTCGATTTCCCCGTCCTCAGCAGTCGAGCTCAACACGACAAGCGTGTTAGCCAACTACGCCACCGAGGCGGGTTTTATCAAATAACTTGTATTAAATAAATATGAGTGTGATGCCAGCCTTAGTGTTTGATATAAAATGCGAAATGATCAAAACGCTCTGATTAATACATGTTCCCCCAAATATGAAACATTATATTTAAAAAAATTGTGGTCTTGACCTCAAGGCTATTAATATTTTAATAATATGAATGACTATCCCTCCCCTTGGCATGAGTCACAGCCTCGAATGCCAAATATCTTTATTGTCTTACAATTTTTAACATCGCGTCTATCAATTCAGATTGTACACATCATTTTTACTAATTACACTAATGTGATAGGTATGAGAAAGGTTTAATTGAAAGGAGGCGTAGCCGTATTTGCGTGTAAAAAGGCTGAAAATAGCCTCTAGGGAAAACCACCCTTAGAACAACCGACCAGGATTAAAATCCTGACGTCCGCTTCATCCATTGTAAAATCTATTGCGAGAGTGATGCCTTAGACCCTGCAGCCACCAAAACGGGTCATATCTTATTAGAGAATAGATTAACAGTGGCAAGAAGGTAACGGTTCGAATCTTGACCAGGTGCCCTGGAGGTGGTTTCTCCATCCTCTCCTTCCTTATAGTGTATGCATACTTTCTATAAAAACAACCTTCTTTATACCTAACCCTTAGATTAAACCAATAATAGTCCTTGTGTTGAATTTTCTTTAGCACTGCATTTTACTTCCTGTTCTGGTTGTAGACATATGTACTAATTAGGCTAATGCGATAGGTTTTTGAAATACATGATGATATTGTAATAAGGAAGCAATATTAAATTATCTTTATAGAATTGTATATAGACTTACTATAGTAAAAGTTTGTAATTTCACAAAAATTCTTTCTCACTTATACTTAATTAAACTAAATATTTTCATATTGAATTCTATAAGGATAATTTAATGTGATAGGGATAAAGTTGAATGTATGGGAAGTTTACCCATTTTGAATGGAACGTGGGTAAAAAACCATTTAAGAAAAAAAAGAACATTTAGTTATCTGGCGAGGACACTTTTGAAGGCATAGTATACAAAAGTGAAGCAAGCAAAACTAACTGCGTGGCTTCAGTCTGTTGGTTGATAAATTTCGAAGTAATAAGATGTGTATTCGATCGATCACTCCATAAATGTTAGAGTAGCAATACATTAAATTCAGACTTTAGTCAAGATTGACTGAAATGTTTTCTCTTATACCGAAAATTTAAAAGAAGCAGAGTGTTTTTTTACTAGAAGCAACTATGCTGGAAGACTAAAGTTAAGATGAAAATTATTACATGTAAGGTTCAGTACATATTTTGATGACTGGCCTACCCTCTGTGAAGAAAAATAAATGATCAGAACCTAAAGTAGAAGAATAATGACTAGAGTTATTTCAGGACATTTCAAGAGAATGATGCCTTTTAGCACACGACCACAACTGAAGCAGTTCAGCATGATAATTAAAACAAATATTTTTACTATTGTTAATTATAGCAGTCAAATATAGCCCAATTTTTATAGGAAGTTCTTTAATAAAATACAAATATATTCTTAACGGTCTAATTTGGTAATGCATTATTGTGGTATTAGTTTAACTTAACAGGTATTGATAATATCCATCAAAAGTCTCAGCTGCAGATCATATGACTTGAAGTTATGAATATGTTAAAGTACATATAGTAACTTTTCTAGTTGTTAGATAAGGTACTTACTATGAAAATTGGACTGAGCATTTACTGTGGATTCACACATCCACCGAAAAACAAAAGCATAGCAAAAACGTAATTAAGTGACAAGCTCCAAACCAATAACAATATTTCAACCTCATTGGAATTGTCTGTTTAGAGCATTTGAAATAAATTCAGCTTTTCTTTTTCTACAGGACAACATCAGTTTAGGAGACCCAATTTATTTCAAAAACCAACCGACTCAATCAACGTGCAAGCGCTAGAACCAACCCTCAGGAAGTGTGCATGTGCCTACAAAGCCATATACTATGACAAGAGGTTCCCAAACTTTTCAGACCGAAGGAGCTCTCGCAATAGAAAAAACACGTGCTGGAACCCTCATACAATTTTTTACACTAACTATAAACATTCAATAGCGACAGCTAAACTGTACACATATATTTAAGTATAAAACAAACAGGAAAAATTAAATGTTCTGGTAGTGTCTTTGGTAAATGTCCTTTATTCAGCTTTGAAAAAATTGGCAGTCATAATTACTGATGCTACTTTATGGTGTGAAAAAAAAAAAAAAATTTTAAAGTTGCCTTGCATAGCTTGAGATAACTATTGCAAAGCACAATTTGAAAAACGTTGTACCGGCATACAGCTGCCTAGCTGTTGTGAGGAGATTTGAAATAACTCATGTGTGTGTCACTATTTTTTTTAATGACATAGCACAATAATTTGAAAATCTTGATTGTGACATTTTTCTTAGACATGTTCAATCACTCGAAAATAAAATATGTAAGAAATCATAATATGTTTCTTTAGTATGATTTTGGTAGGAAGATGGTAGAAGATAGTTACTAAAGATTCTAAAACAATTTTTATATATTCATATATCAAGTCATGTTATCTGCAGCTGTTTTGATAAATATTATCAATATTTATAAAATAGAACAAATAATATAGTAAAATACTATTAATATTGGCCACAAAGAAATATTTAAGAATCAAATAGCCAAAGCTATTATTTATGCTTTTTAGTGAGGATTATTCCATCCAGATATCATATTCTGAAAATTGAAAAATGACACCTGAACACGGGAATCGAACCCGGGACTTTTGGCTTAGTATGCCAATGCTCAACCACTGAGCTATCCAGGAATCGTCCCATGTTCAGGGTCACTCTTTACTCATATTTTAAAGCAGTCTATTAAGGATGTGTGGAAATAGATGGCTACAAATGTGTGATTTTATTAAGATCACAAGCTATCAGATAACTCAGCCACCTTTGACTCGGTAGTTGACTTATTGCTGCTACGTGTACAGTTATAATTGTTAGGGATTGCTTTAAAATATTAGTGAAGAATGACCCTGGGCATGGGACGATTCCTAGATAGCTCAGTGGTTAAATCAATGGCGTACTAAGCCAAAGGTCCCGGGTTTGATTCCCGTGTCCAAGTGTCATTTTTCAATTTTTATAAAGAAATGTGTTTGAATTCTCTCAATAATTGTTCTCACAACCAAAATCTGAATATAGTTAGTGGTGTAGAGCATATTGGGTCAGTCTACATATATTCTGCTATAGTATCAACATCTGTGACACTCAGGCCGATTATTTTTCAGCAAATGTGTGAATAAAGCTAAGTCAAGTAAGAAAACGCGGAAACACTCAGTTACCTTGAGGCGACGACAAGGGTTTAACTGGCGGAGGCGGGGGAGGCGGATGACCGACGCTGGGCGTCGTGGAATTGGGCGGCGGCGGGCGGTAAATACCGTTCACGGGGTGTGCAGTGTTCTGAAAACGGAGAAATGAGTAAGATATTGAAATATCCTTATGTGCAACATTCCAAATATATAGCCTGCACCGGACTTACTTCACCCAGGGATGTGCAAGCAGGTCTTGAACGGTTTTAAACATTTTATGGTAATTTTTAGTTTAGAAATGATTTTTATTTTTTTGGGTAACAAACTTATGTTCTCAGTAAACATAATTGCGGACCTTCCTTTAACATTTTTTAAATCATTAAGACTTAAATAAATATTACATTTGTTATATATCAACTAAAATAACAGAGAAAGTATCTAACAATGTTAATTTTAGAACAACCGTTATAATTAACAAAGAACATATGGTTCACCCGCGCCTAATTCTTTTTATATAATTCAAAACTTAATAGATCACTCATAAAATGGGGATGCAAGGAAAGTGAGTTGAGGGTAGTATTTTTTGCAGTTTATATAGATAAAAAAAATGTTTGTCCAAAATAAGTAGAATAGTGCTCCAGTAGAAACATAGAGTTTAATTTTCTTCTCGTGGTGAAATCAACAGTTCTTGAATATCTCTCATGAGCAGCATTAGATGAGAAACTTTTAAATTAAAAGAAAAAGTTTTCATTAAACCCCAGGACACCCTTGATAGATATCCAACAACTGTTGATATCATCAAGTAAAGAAAATTTAACTCTATATTTGTACTGAAGAAACATTTTTTTTAAATTTTGGCTAAAATAATGTGTTTATGTGAATACTGTAAAAACAGCGCCCTTAACTCGCGTTTTCTACACCCCCACCTTAACCAAAGACAACACACCCCAAATACACAACCCCACCTTTGGGCTAAGACAGGGCTGCCACTATTTTCTTAATACAAACTTCCTTATTTTTCTGGCTATCCAGGTGCGTAGAAGCCCTGTAAGATTTTTTTTTTTAGCCAAGTATCTTACTACCCGTTCGATGTATATGTGCATGCATGGATTAGCTAATATGTAAGGAATGAGAAAGATTGAATTTAGAGGAAATGTACACCGATTTGTGTGGTAGGAGTGGAAAACCATTTAGGAATACCCCCTTCCCGGGAATCTAAACCCGATCTCTCCATAATCGGCAGTTTATTACATGGGAAGAGTGACGCCTTTAAACCAGGCTATTGAGATGTGGAGGTTGTAAAATGTGTAGGAAATGTAACCGCATTATTGTGGAGGGTGAGTTGAAATAAATTGAGTAAAACGACACTCCGTAAACCAGACCGGGATTCGAGCGCCAGCCTCCCAATCACTGTCAAATTCGGAATAAATGAGCTTAACATTTTGAATGCGTGCCCATCACCGCGAGTCGATCTCGCTAATAATTCTGGCGAAATAATGAGTTCTTAAAAAGGTTTAACTACTTAAAAACAAATAGGTGACTTAATGGGGGTGGGGGGGAGTGATCGTTTTAAGGAAATCTTTAATTTTATTTAAGCTTTAAAATGTTTTAATATTCCCACGATACGAAAAGGGGAGCAGGGGCAGGGGTAGGCTGGGCCAGAAGGATGTATCCCAGAGTGCTGGTTTCATTTGGGCTGCGGCAACTAATTTAAACTAAAATAAATAGTAATTTTTTGTCCCCGGCCGTTATTTTATTAATATGAAAGGGTATACCTACATTTCACCAATTGATACATTTTTTGACCATGCCGAGAATCGAACCCGGGACTCTTAACTCAGTAGACAAATACCTTAACAACTGAGCTAAGGTGTAGGATATATTATGTACTGTGATTATTGTTTTTACTGCAACATGTAAATATTAAGCATGTATTATCATATATATCACTGCTTCTTACAAGTCTCTAATAGATTTGAATTTGTTAACCAATAAAATACATTTAATTTGAGTTAATTTTTTCCTCCGTTTTCCAAAAAGTGTGTTCATATTATCCGCCATTTTGGATTCCCGGGATTCGGTCTAACGGGGTTTTGCTATAAGCTAAGAGTCATCATATTTGTAATCCCTGGCTGTTACGAATCAGCCCCTCTTAGCACAGAGCTAGACGTATGATTATTTTAAATCATCCAGTTAAAAGATATTAACACGTATTGTTTCAAATCAATGGTATCAGCCAGTAATCGAAACATACCAAACGAGATTCCAACGTTTGTTGGAGAAGATAGTGCCAACTTCTGGGTATATAAGATGCCATGTGGCCAGCACAAAAAAAAATCCCAGCCACTATTCTCAATTTTCTATACCGAAGCCGCTTTTTCGTTCAAGTAGCTACTCATTTGTCCTCACACGGTTGAGTTGACACCGTTCCAGACCCAAAACTTCACAGAAAATCTAGAAGCACCGGAGATCGAACCCGAGACTTCTGAATTTCTAGTCAGGAGCTCTAACCATTAGACCACAGAGGCGGTAAATTTTGTTCTAATGCATTCATTATATTATTAGCACCGAGTCTCACTACCGTTCGGGTTGTACGCTCTTACGTTAATGTGTAATGGTAGGGTGGTTGTGAGATTAAATGGAGGACCTACAGTTTAACGTTAGATCCGAACCACGGCGGAGGCCTGGCATTCCACATATTCACAAGTTGTGATTAATACACGTCTTGTCAGAGGTGAAGGAAGGATTTGGTAAATCAGATAAATCTGTGCCGGGACCGGGGATTGAGCAACGGACCCCAGCACAGAAGTCTGACCCTTTACCCCTAGACCGCCAGGTCGCCTCAGTATTAATAAAGTAATANAAAGTAATAAGTAATACTGACAATCTGACTGATCGTGTAGGGGCAGTGCTGATGGACGGACTTACGAAAATACTGATGACGTGATCCGAATTTTATGATCCCATCAGTCTCAGTTCATCCATCAGTCTTGAAAGTGGTGGGAGAGACTGACAGTATGACTGACCGTGCACACGTCAGTATTTCCTTCAGTCTCAGTAGCTGACAGAGACTGCACAGGCCTTTTTCTTATCATCCATGTGGTTGCACTTGCATGCAGGGGCTGAGACTGATAAAAATAATTAAGCGGTTACACGGTCAGTGTACGGTTTCGTTGTCAATACTGATGCATACTGTCAGTCAGACTGATAGGGTAGGGGCCCTATAAAAACAAAGTTATTAAATTATCGAGACTTTGTTGCTACCCAGCTAACAAATGTATCGCGGAAACTGTACTTGAAAATAATAAACACCATGGGGATAAATAGATCTTAAGAGTAGGATAAATATAATATGTTATGTGAATGTATTTGTATGCATGATTAGAAATAAACCCGTAACAATTTGTACGTGGTAGGGGGGGGG
>CABFVX010001834.1:92277-117425 GCA_902151425.1 Timema shepardi | reverse complement strand
TTCAATAACTAACATACCTGCTTTAGTGACCAAATGGTCTCAGGAGTCACTCTCATGCTAGACTGGTCTCCTGAAGATGGAGAGATCGGAGTTCGAATCCCGCTCAAGTCTAGTGAGGGTGGTTTTCCTAAATCTTTTCCCACCCTCCATCCGAGCAAATGTGGGTAGACTACCTGTAAAATGCTTCCTTTGTCATCCCAAGCCCATCATATATGCATAATAACCTGAATAGGTACTATGACCCAATGTTAAATATATATCTAACATCTACTTTGGTATACTTTCCTCCTCCATTCTCCATTCTTTCATACCACCTAAACCGTGACTTCTCTATCCTGTCCTCCAATGCTTCCTCCTAAGCTATTTCTCTCACCTTTTCATTTCTCATCCCATTAATTCGTTACTCCTATAGTACTTCTCAGATATTTCATTTCACAGGCTTGAACTCTGCTTCCATCCTGCTCCTTCATTGCCCACATTTCCACTGTGTATATTAATAATAGTATGTCTTGGAGATTACTCCTTACTCTTCTTCGGCACATCTGCTCCAAATTATAATTCACACATTTCTGAAAAGAGCTTTTGCTTGCCTCCCTCTTTCACTGATTTCTCTCCTGTTTCTTCCATTTCCCTCTTTCATGCTCCCCAAGTATTTAAAAGCTTTCTACTTTCTTAAAACTGATTCCCTCTTACTATCACACCAGTCGTGCAACTGTCTTTCTTCCTTGTCATGACCAACATCTCACTCTTCCTTATATCTTTACCCAATATAACTGGCATGTAGAGCGATTAACTGGGTAGAAATTGTGTTTTGTTTTTTTAATTTGTCCAGTACAAAGATTTAAGTTCTTGACCCATCGCTCAATACAGATTATATTTTTTAAATATCTAGGCAAATAAAAGATTTTAGGGTTATAATTTTTGTTCAACACGCATGTTAATTATGTGAGTATTGTCATACTTAATAAACAACACTAATAGAGTTAAAAATAAATTCAACACTACTTAGCTTTATATAATGTGTATAATGAGCCAAAACTTTGTGTTGTTTTAGCATCATTTGAAAAGGTACTCTGCAATATCCAATACCCAGTTATTTGAGGATAGTCGAAATACAACATTAAAAAAAATTGGTGTTCAAAGGTATATTTTAAAATAATGTGTGCTGTAACTATTTAATATTTATGTACTAAAGATAATTGTTTGAAGTTTTTTTAAGGAGTGTGATATGTACATTTCTAACAAAGTCGTGCACTTTTATGAGGGGTGAAAAAATGTGAAGTTATTTTTTTATACTATATATCATTATTGGGTGAGTTTTTTGTTTAACAGAAGATTGGTTGAGCCCTGAATCTTAATTATATCATTATAATTAACACTGTTTCCAGCCTGTGGCCGAGTCAGTTTAGTAAAATGTCTCCATTTTCCTCTATCCTTCCACCATTCTTCCTCCTTTAATTTCCTCCATCCTTCTCTCACTTGCCCACTTTATGTTATCTACTCCTCACATTTATTTCTTTGCTTCCTTTGTGGTATTTTTGCTACATACTTCATTTTCATTATTTTCTTAAGCATTCTCTCCTTTTCCATTCTCATTACATCCCCATACCATCTCAGTATTGCTTTATCTTATATTTCATATACACTCTACTTCCATTCTTTCCCTGATGATTTCATTCCTTATCCAGTTTCGTCTTGTGACAGCTAACATGCTCCTCATAAACTTCATTTCCATGGCCTCCACTTTCCTAGTCTCTCTTTTATTCAATGTCCATTTTTCTGCTGCATGTGTGACAATGGGTTCAAAGTTCACCCTATACAACACCTGAATTATATATATATATCTGCGTATAACCCGATACACGCAGCCTTAAAGATCTTTCTTAAAAATCTGACATAAATACTATGTCAACAAACAAAAAACATCTACCAAAAAAAAATTATACACAGAATCATCCAAAAAGGAGTCCGATATTTAATTATCAAATATATATGGAAATAATAATAGCATATAATAAATTATGTATTGAATTGACTATACAGAAGAAAGCTTGCAGTGTTGCTCAACAGTTTACAGAAAAATCTCATAAATCAGAGAAATATTTCTGACGATATTAAAAATTAAATCGTAGACACATTTTTAAAGAAGCTTATGTCTCAAAGATAAGGTTTGCACTAATAAAATCATACCCATTTCAATATTGTGAGATAAATAATTTTTTTATTTAATCTACTTTTATTAGAAGAATGAGCCCTCTTTTACATAAAACCAGTACAAATAAGTTGTTTATGTGCTACACATTAATAATAATAATAATAATAATAATAATAATAATAATAATAATAATAATAAAGTACCTAACTAGAAAACTGGTCATGTTGGTAATTGCATGGTCTAACAAAGTGGTCATCAACCTACTTCCTGCCAAATGGTTTTATCTGGCTTACAAAAGATTAAGAAAACAAACAATCATTGTGTTCCCTCAAATAAAAATAATAACAGCTAAAATACTCATTTAAGGGTCAATTAATGCCATTCTGAGGTGTTATGTACACTACAAACTAATATTCTTGCAGAAAAAATCTGAAGTGATTGATTTTATCAGAACTCATCAGGGGTGAGTGTGAAATGTGCAAGCAATCTTAAAAGAAGTTGAGGGATTTGGTGGTAACAATAATTTTTTTTCAAAAGTATGATATCTTTTTGTCCAATGGCAGCAAAGTAAATTGTGAACTGTATTCTTTTTTTTACTGAAAAATCCATATTGTGTTTGTTCCCTTTTATATGTTTCCATACACCTTTCCTGTACCTTCTTCCAAAAATATAGTATGAAGTAATTGATTTGTGAATTTTTGTGATATTAACTTGCTTTATTAGATTAAAACCAAATATTACAACAGTTGTGCCATAACACATTTTCCAAGTGAATTTAATGCATAAAGTTTTATACAAATAAGCACAATATTATATTTTTTCAAGCATAAAACAAATAGCAAAAAATATTCAAACTTCAATTTGGCTTTGAGAATAATTCAAATTTTTTATTCAAGTTCACTTCGAATTTGAAAAGTGGACTTGGCACTCCCCTAGTTCACACTTTACAATGTTACCACTGTACAAGGAAGTAATGGCTGCCTCTTGAAAAAAATTGATCATTACAGCCCAATACTACGACCTTGGTTTCATTCTATCGAAACTCATCAGGAGGAAGTGTGAAACGCACAACGTAACTTCCTAAAAGAGGAAACCAAAAAATCCAAATGGGAGGAAAAGGAAATTGGTAAAGAAAGATGGGAAACTTAGATAGGGACATGTTAAAGGAATAACATAAAGAATAAACACAGGCAAATGACAATGGAAGCAAATATATAATATATCTCCCACCTATTTATCCACCTTTCATGTAGCTTCTTCAAAATATAGCAAAATACCTCAAAAAGTGAAAGTAGGTTTTTCTTAAAAAGATATTATATGATAAATATAAAGTTGAAATATTTTGTTCGATATTTTTTCCAAGCCGGCCCACTATTTTTTTATATTCATCTAGATATGATAACAAGATTAAGAATGAAGTTAGCTAGGAAATAGTAGATGTACAGGGAGTACATGAGATAGTATAAGAAGCAAGAATGAGATGTTATGGTCACATAATGAGGATGGAAAAAGAGAGGATGCCAAAGAAAATATTGGAAATGAAGTATGTAGGAAAAAGACTTCAAGGAGGGGCCAAGAAAGATAAGGATAATAGAAAGTGTGAGGATAAGAGAGGCAGTAATTAAAGAATGAAGAATGGTGGAAGGATAGAGTAAGTTAGTCATTTTACTAAACTGACTCGGTCACAAGGTGGAAACAGTTGATGATGATGAATATCAAAAAGGTTGCCGACCCCTGGACTAACACATTACTATCATGTTGGACAGGATTGCTGATGACAGGGAAATTAAGGTTCCAATTCCAGTCGGGTGTTTTGAGAGTGTGTGTTCCTAAATGATTTATTCCTCTTCCTCCATGAAAATGAAGGTATATTTCTTCTCAACTAGCACACACATATATCAATTGTCAAAAACCAAAATATAAATTATAAATATTCAGGCCTATTTAAACTTTATGGGGATGTATGAGGCTTCACTAAAAATATCAACAGCTAGAATAGACCTGCTTTGTTCTAACACGCTGATCTCGAGTTGGATTATACTGCCAAAGGCGATTAGATTGGTCAGGTGCACTGAGGGCGGTTTTCCCTAAATGGTTTTGGACTCTCTCTCCATGCAAGTGTGGGTGCACTTCCACTAAATTAAGCCTTCCTAATCCCTAACTCATTTGTATCATTAGTACATAGGCATATAACTTGAACAGGTAGTAAGACGCGACGATACAAAAAAACAAACTAGAATACAGATTTATTTTAAATTTTTGTAATTCTGTAATTATAGGTAGACAATGTTTACCATGAAAGATTGTGTCTTGCCTTGACTGATTACAGTATGACTCAATCTTATAAGCATCATCATAGAGTAGACTTGCTACCTTTCAGGGTAAACGATGCATACTTTATAATTAATGTACACAGGTCAAACATCTGTAGTAATCAGGTTACAAGCTGTAATGATAAATTTATCAACAAAAAAACTCTGATAAATTATATTTGGTATTCAAAGTTAAATAAATGTACAAAATGTAGTGTTTCTTTCAACATAAAAAAAATAAAATAATATAGCTCCAATTAAACTTCAAGAATATGAATTTCTCACATCCCTAGTAATTAAGCTATAATATATTTATTAATTTTATGTCTGATAATAATTTTTTGTTTGAGTTTATTTATACCTGTATTTAGCCACACATTTACATGCACCAATTAATTATATATAAGTAGAGAAATACAAAAGGTGGGGATATTTTTACGGGAAAGGTGGTGTTATTTTTCTCAAAAAGCGATGCGATGGTATTATATGCTGAAAGCAATGTTATTATTTACGTAAATACTAGTCAAATTAGTATTCATAAAAAAAAAGATAAAACTTTCTAAATTTTTCTTTCATAATGTGTATTTAATTAACATATTTAGAGAAAAATCAAATATAATTATGCACATAAGATTTCAAGCTTAGTAATGTCAAACTCAATATTTCAATATCACTACCTTCGAGTTTTACAAACAGCAGTATTAAAATAATCGACTATCAATTTATATTTAGACCAAACAATAATAAAACCGAAACGTGTTGTCATATAAGATTAAAATACTATCAAATAAGGAGTATGGATAAAAATAAATAAATTTAACCCTTTTAATGCCAAGAGCCCATCTGATCGGCTTTGCCTACTATCGCTTAAAGCCACGATCTGACATGATCGGTTCGTAATACTACCGTTAAAAATGCCAGAGTCGATATGGTTGGCTCTCTAGATTTGCGCTAGTTCTCACTTTACCTGATAGATAGTAGAGTAGTGTCATCTATCACTGGAAAGAAAGCATTTCCCTGTATTATTTTATACAAGGTTCACAATAAAAATCAACCGTAAATAGTTATTGGAACTGGGGGTTTGGTACCTTTACAATGGTTGATGATTACATACTCAATTTGCTAAGTGCAACACTGGTTTACATACGCGCTGCATGGAAAAAATTAAGTGTGGCTTTCATACTGATGTAAGAATAGTTTTGTAAACAGTTTTCAAATGTGCGGGTTAAATTGTTATGAGTTTATAAAAATATATTATTTGGATGTTCATGTAATGTCATGTGAATGAAAAGATTTATTTGCCAATGTAAATTAATAGACGTAATAACCTAAAATCTGTATAATATGTAAAAAAATATATATGAAATTATTAGTTATAAAATGTTTTTTGAAAAACACATTAATTATGTGTAGGCCTTAATATTTATCTGTGAGGTAAGCAATATAATAAATCTTGCTGTAAAGTAAGCAATAACTGCCCAAAAATATCTAATGTATATCAAATAAAAATTCCTGTAATTCGTATATATATTCGTATATCGTATATATATTAAAAATGTTATTTTCATGTATAAAACTAAATAAACTACAACAAAATAATAGTGAAATGTACATATCATATACTTTTAATATGTTTAATTAGCTTTAGATTTGAAAAAATTAAAAATTACATTGAAATTTAAAAATTAAATAATTCTAATTAAATTGTATTAATGTATTATTACTAAGGAACAATACATGCGGATTAAAACGATAGAAAAATCAAAATAATCACTTCATAAATAAAGGTTTGGAAAATTTTCTTGCAAAACCTTACAAAAATGAGAGCTGTGGTGTACTTCACACAAAAAGCAAAACAAGCCTCTGGCACTCTTCACAAGCAAATTCTGGAATAGGTGTGGCACTAAAAGGGTTAAGTATTGTACTGTGTAAAAGTATAAATCATGAATTTTAATGTTAACAGAAAAAAAAGGCCTAAATATTCGTGAAAAAATACTCAAATCCTGTGATCTGATTTATACCTTTAAAATTCGCAAAAACTGATACTATCTATATAAATGGCAGTCCTGGCATAGCGCTATCACCAGTGTTACCATGTTGGAAATTATAATGTGTAGCGTGGCATTTGCTAAATAAGAAAGAAAATGTCTTCATTTAGAAAAAAAAAACTTAAATTTGTGTTATTCATGTTAAAACAGTGTAAAGTCGTGTAAATTTACATTATCGCAAATGGAAATGTTGCATTTCCCTATATATGAAGAATAACTTACCTTAGCGATCTGCAGGAGGACTATAGTATGTTTTATGGCATCCAGCATATCCTGCAAACAACACCAAAATCCACGATCAATTAGACTAGGTTGAGTGGTTGAAGACAAACGAGGAGCTACTTAAATGGAAAAGTAGCAGCTCTGATCTATAGAATTAAGATTAACAGCGAGAGGGTTTGAATTGCTGACCACATGTCACCCTTTATCCAGAGAAGTTGGTAATATATTTACCAACAGACAAAGGTCGCCCGGTCAGTATGGTACGATTGCGGGTTCATAGCACTGAGATTACAAAGTTATGAAACCTTAATATTAACACTATAATAGCAATATTCTTATACAAATGTGACCTTTATTATATTTGTAGTAACCAAGGATGTCGAACTCGATTCCTCAATACTCTTAATTTTAGCTAGTAGCGAAAAAATTATATATCAATCTTTACCCTTACAATTTTATATACCTCTATCTTAGCTCTAAAAATAACTTCATTGCATAAGCCTACAAGCGAGCTATACTGACTAAGTGACTGCCATCATTAACAAAGATAGTGCCAACATATGTGGATAGGGGGTTTCATGTGGTCAGCACAACAAATCCTCCGACCATTAATTTTGATTTTATAGAACAGAGCTTCTACTTAATTATTCAAGTTGCTCTTCATTTGTCCTCACAAGGCAGAGTTGACCCCGTTCCTAACCCAATGCTTCACAGAAAAATTGTGGAAGTGCCAGGGATTGACTCGAGACCTCTGGCCAGGAACTCTGACCACTAGCCTACATAGGCATTCATATTTAGCTCTAAAATCCTATTAAGTCAAAGTTGTAGCATTTATATGAAACAGCTTTATTCAAAAATACGATGGTTTTTCATTGTGAACATTACTCATCCTTTTGTCGTTTCTCTTTGGTCCCAGTAAATTGCAAATGTACTCGACAGGACCTTTGTGTTCTTGTGCAAATGGTGTGGCAATTTTATTTTAAGATTTTTTTTTAAATATCTACTCTATTTAAGGTATAATATATGAATAAATAAAATATATTCAATGTTATTGAACCCGTAGAGAGGTGTTGATATTGTAAATAATGAAGAATAAAAATTGTAGCATCTCTAATAATAACCATTATACTGTTTTAAAGAACTAATTTGATACCTAAGCACATTTGTTTACTGAGCTAGAGGTTCCAAGTTTGAATCCTGGCACGGCTTAGAAATGTATCATTAGTTAAATCTGAATTTTAAAATGGTAATATGGAACCAACATGTTTATAAATATGTTAATGTTTTTATTAATTATTAATATGCTTATGTTATAATCAAAGGCTAGATTTTTATAAAAGGCATCATTCTTTTTTTTAACATCACAGACAATGCTCAAGTGCACATAAATTCTGTTCATGATCTCTTGGTTGTGGAAACGTTTTTTATTGGTAATATCTTTGGTCCTTTTTTGTAATTTTCCATTTTTAGGTTATATTTTCTTGGTATGCCTCGTTTGTAGGTATTTATGTTGATCTAGTATATTTTTAAAAACTATCGATATTTTATAAGTTAAATTCCTCTTGTATTTAAGTTTTTTCGGAGATAACCTTTTGCTAATTCTGCAGACTGTTTTGTAACCAGGATTTGAATTTAATACCGTACCAAATTTATTGAGTGCAAAATTAGTAACACCTTGAGTTTATGAAGACAATGCTACTGAAATTTGATCCATCAGAGACGGTGAGAACTACAAGAAGTTACTTTGCGCCTCCAAATTTGTTATAATTTTAGGTAATTTAGAGAAGCAGTTATGGATGTACTGGATCTTTTTCTCGTTGCCATCTTCAGAACACACACACTTACATGCACTCTCGCATGTTTTGTTTTATTTTATACCCAATTAACTACAGAGAATTTATTAATGAATTAGTAAAAGCCGACGAGAGTCAGGGGGCAAGCAATAATTTAATACAACAGTTAAAAGTATGAGTAAAATATGCATTTTTAACTTAAAATTATGAGTAAAATGTGCATTTTGGCCCTAAAAATTTAAAACATTAAATCATTTTCCCCTGGATATGCAATTATATGCACTTTCAAACACCGGCCAAAGGCTCTATTAAGGCGTGACTTACAAAATAAATAATTTCTTCATCCTTTTGATATGTAAAAAAGAACATGCATTTTGCAAAAAAAATTGGGCTCTAGTGATAAGGGAGTTAAGAGTCAGCTTTAGATAAAGAGAAGCTTTTTTGAACGTTACAAAATTTGATAACATAATTTTAATATGTTTATACATCAAGTCTTTTGATCTGTAGCTGTCATCTTTTATAGATATTAACTACAAGTTACAACTATATTTTAATACTAATTATATAGTAATATAATATCAATGTTGATCGCACAAAGAAATTATTTTTTGTATTTTCTAAAAGTTTCTTACTACAGGCGTTAACATTGCCTGGTGTGGTTGACTAGTAATAATGAGATCAGGATAAAATTACCTGCCGAGTATATAGAGGGTGTTTTTTTACTAAATGGTTTTTCATAATTCTTTCATGCAAATGATAATGTATTTCCTTTCAAATCTACCTTACTCATTCCTAACTCGTAAAGATCTGGATAGTCCAGAAGTGCAGCAAAATGTAATACATAGGTAGTAAAAACTACCTGCTGGCTAACATGCTATTAAAGGGACAATAATCCATCTGCTCTAAGTATCAACTTTATATTAATAACATTACTGTACCATTTAGGAGTTTTAAAATGTATTAATTAGTATTGGTCTGTGAAGACTTCCGAGTGTGTGTACTAAATTAAGGATGGAATTAAACACTTTATGCCAATACATTTTAAGTTTGATTTATGTCAATAACTGTATGTTATTCTGTTGTTTTTTTATAATTATAATAAACCAGCATTAAATATAAAATGCAAAAAATTGACTGTGATGAATAGGTTAGGGTTTTAATTCTGGCCTGTCAAAATAAAGATGGTTTTCACAAATTAGTTTAAAAAAATACTTTTCCCCTTCTCTATCTATGATTTTGTGTGTGTGTGTGCGTGCGTGTGTGTGCAGTTTAACCAATTAGTTAGTTAATCCATACATTAGTGGATTGAGTATAGCCTTAGCTTTAGTCCAATAAGAATTACGATTTAATCACTGAATAGTACATAGGCCTACACCAATATGATGACAGAAACACAACATTAATGTCTTATAAATAGACATATGCAAAAGGCGAGGTTATTTTTAAGGGAAGAGTGATATTTTTTTCTTAAAAAGTGAGAAATTATATGCTGAAAGCGATATTATCTACACAAATACAAGTCAAATTAGTATCTATTAAAAAAAATTAATATAATACTGTCTACATTTTTCATTCATATTGTGTATTTAACTATTTACTAACATATATGGAGAAAAATCAAATATAAAATATATATATATATATATATTAACCCATTCGCTGACATTGACGAGTGCTACTCGCCATGGATTTACAATACAACAGGGACTTTGACGAGCGTGACTCGCGGCATATGTCCGTCCACTGACTTTGACGTATCTTTCTCGCCGTGTTATTTCAATACAAAGACATTGTTTCGTAGTAGTTCTATGAATGTCCAATAGATGTCAGAGAAATCCAGTTCCTTCTAGTTATGGTTTTATTTTTCTCTAATAGATGTCTAGCGTAATGTGAGCTCTAACATCTGTGTCATTATTATCCAATCTCTGTTAGTATCCTTTATTAGTGACAAAAGTATAGTGTTTATTACTTCTACCTTGTATATAATTGTTTATTCACTTGGCTTTTTCCCAACAAAATGAGTTCACTGCGCGGTAATTTTGCAAATAGGCCAGAAGAAATACAAAAATATTTGTGTGAGAGTGACAGTGATGTAACAGACGATGAAGATTTCGAACTGCCAACGAATATTGTTGTAAATGACGGCTCCGAATATAATAGTGAATGTGAAAGCGATGAAAATGAAGACATAATACGTAATACATACACTTGGGAATGGAAAAACGAGATAAATAGGGTAGTTGAAATTCCTTTTATTGGTCACTCTGGAGTGAATGAAAATATTATTCAAAAACTTTGTAATGATGGAACTGTACCAAAAGAAAATGATGCTTTTAGTGAAATTTTGGGTGATGATTTTTTTGAAATGATTGTGCTTGAAACTAATAGGTATGCTCAAGTGAAGTTGGATACTGTTGACATTCAAAATCGTCAGAAATGGTTTCCCGTTACTGTAGACGAACTAAAAGCGTTTTTTGCCCTTATTGTGCTGATGTCGCAAAATCCCAAACAACGGCTGGAAATGTACTGGACAAAGAGGATAATTCTTCGTACACCAATTTTTTCAAAGGTCATGCCTTATAAACGTTTTTTACTCTTATGTAAATATCTACATTTTGCCAATGATTATGAAGGAGATGATGATAGGCTGAAAAAAATTAGGCCTATGATAGAGTACATGAATGTAAAATATGAGAATGTATACACGCCTGACAAAAATATAGCGATTGATGAAAGTTTGATGAAGTGCAGAGGACGACTGTCTTTTATACAATTCAATCCTTCAAAACGGTCCAGGTTTGGAGTAAAATTTTACAAACTGAACGAGTCAAAATCAGGATATTGCTGGAAGTTTTCAGTTTATTGTGGCCAGGATGATCATGGTGACATGTTGGCCAGTGAAGCTGTTGTCATGAACCTGAGTGAGCCACTTTTGAACCAGGGATATGCCATTCATACCGACAACTGGTACAGTTCTCCAACATTATTCAGGTTGCTACTGGATAATAAAACATACGCACTAGGAACTGTTCGTAAGCACAGAAAAAACATGCCTGCAGCTGTTGTTTCAAAAAAACTTACTGCAGGAGAAGTAGTCCATCAAAGCTCTAACAATATCCTATGTCTCAAATGGCAAGATAAGAAAGATGTCTTGATGTTATCAACAATGCATGACTCATCTCTCATGACTGACACTGGGAAAACGAAAAGAGTGAAGCGAAAGGTTGGGGGTCGTGTACAAGTTGAAGAAGCACAAGTTGTGAAACCTCAAGTTGTTATAGACTATAATAACGCAATGGGTGGTGTTGACCGTCAAGACCAGGTACTTTCAAGTTTCCCAGTAATGAGAAGATATTCAAAAAGTTATAAAAAAATATTTTTTTACATGTTCGATATGGCACTTTACAATTCCTTTGTGGTGTGGAAGACTCTAACTGGGAAAAGGGAATCATTCACTGAGTTCCGGTTGAATTTTGTGGAACAGATATTGGAACATGTAACATTACCACAATACCCAAGCCGTGGAAGACCGTCACTTGGACCTAGCCCTCTGCGTCTTCAGACCAAGAATTGGGCACACTTTGTAATGAAGATTCCACCAACAGCTACAAAGGCAAATCCAACAAAGAGATGTTTTGTGTGCGCCCAAAAAAAAGTTAGGAGTGAAACCGTGTGGCAGTGTGAAAAGTGTGAGATCCCACTTCCTATTCCCACATGTTTTCGCGATTACCATACTAAATTAAATTTTTGAACTAGTGGGCAAGTTATGAAACAGTTTTTTTAATTCAAACTTCTCTTTATTCTATAAACTTAAGTGTTTTTAAACTTTTTTTATAGATAAGTTATAGAATTTAGAGAGTTGTGGTTTATAAATTAGTGAATGTTATATAGTGTTCACGGTACTTCTGTTCAATGTACCGAAAATTGAAATTTTTTAAAAAAAGGCCAAAATAATGGGTAATTATTATTTTTTGTATATTTTTTGTATTTTGTAATGGGTTTTACATTATAATTTAAAAATTAAAAAAGTCATTTTTGAAAAAAAATTTCATCAATAAATTGGTCAGTTAATGGGTTAATGTCCTTGCTTGGACCTTGCATGAAATCTTTTAAAAGCTGAAAACAAAGAATCGATCTATTGAAATCGAAATGTTTAACAGTAGAAATCATGATTTTTAATGTTAACCTTCAAAAAAACACCTAAAGACATGAAAATACTTGTATATCCTGTGATCCCTTTTATACCTTTAAAATCAGCAAATATGGATACTATATGTACCAACAGAAGCCATTGTGTATGCGCTATCACCGTGTTTCCACGTTGAAAAGTATATTGGATGTCATAATATTTGCCCAGATTACTAAGAAATTGTGTTTATTTTGATAAAACTTAAATTTTTGTTATTCGCATGAAAATAGTAGCATTCATGTAAAAATTCGCTTTATTGCAAATGCGAATTTTGCATGTCCCTACTCATAACTGGTAAACAGACTTTTTAAGTATGTTTAAAACACGTGTGGTCTGCCTTTCCAAGAGGACATTAGTTCCCATTTACGACTGTTTCAAATAGGAGGAGTCATTGGTGCTAAGTTCAGCAGGGTTATATTGATATTTAATCATAGTCCTACATCTGGTGCCTGTGCTTTGGCTTATAATGATTATACTAAAAGAGTCCTACCCAAGTCATATTACCTAAATTAAGTCTTAAAACACTAGTACTTAAAGATGGGTTTTTGTAAGGGCAGAGGAAAGGGGGGTAAAATTGCTACCATCTCCTGTTGAAAGGATTCGCCACAAACCACCACAGATAAAACCCCTTCCACCACCCCAAACCTCCCCTTTCCACACACACACACACACACACACACACACAAATCAGGCTAAAAATGTTAAATTACTCCACATCTTCATCACACTTTCTGAAGGTCTGGATTATAAAGTAATTATTTCACTTGCAATGTGTGCTCAACCACAAGTAGAAAGTATAAAAGTTAAACAGTAGTGTGTATACAAATGTGCTACACCCAATAGTGGCATAGCATTATTTTAGTATATGGGGTAGAGGGGTGATTAGAAAAAATTTGAAAAGAAAGGTTCCTTGAGCCAAAGGAGGTTCAAGAGACTAAACTTCGGAAATTGTTTGAAAACTGAATGCACTTAAAAGATATTTGGAGCAGTCTTCCTCCATAAATGTTTTTGAATTTGGTTTCCCCTAGAAGCTATTTAAAATTCGTATTAAGCTATTAAGAGTGGACGTTACCTTTAAATTCCCGACAAACGTCAACATTCAAGCAATTTTCCTGGATTTTTACTGATGCACAAAATTCAAGCATAATTCCCTGATTTCCTGTTCTTCCCAATAAGTGACCCCCTACTTAACCCCTCACCAGTTTACCTTGGTGAATGACCATTTCTTTGTTTATTGTGTAAAAAGTTTAGGTACAAAACTAACAGTTTTTAACCAAGCCAAGTATTTAATTAAATTCCCTGATTTTCCCTTTCATCAAAATAATTCCCCAACTTTACCAGGTGTCCCCTGTTTCATCTTCCTGTAGCTACAATCTGATATTAAGTTGTGTTGTAAAACATTGTATAATAATTTAATGTACCATAAAATCGTAGGAGTGGTTGTATTTTTGTACATTCAAGAGATATTTAGGTAGATTCGTCCGCTATGTACACACAATAACTCAGACCGTCAATATTGTAAAAATAATTTTTATGAATTGATACATACTTACATTCGCATGGTTAACGATTGACTGACATCGCATCTTGTCATCGTGGTTACTCAAACCTTCCATTCGTAGTTCTAATGCCTGAAAAAAAAAATCTAGTTAACTTTTATGTTCTGTTTATTTTAAATAAATTATGAACCTGATAAGATTTGGTTCAAAACAAGTAAGGTGCTACAAATAAAACTCAAAAAAGACAAACTACTTTACATAATATTAATTTAGGGCTTAGAAAAAGTGGTCATTAAAATGAGAGTTTTTTTTTTATTTCCTTAAAAATATTTTTAAGAACGAATAACTTTTTGGAATTAAAGCCATTATTTTATGATTTTTTGGCACCGTGTGTCACTACCGGTTTGGGTTATATACTTATGTGCTAATTATGCTAATAGGTTAAGGACAAGGTTTAATTTATAGAAGTGTGCTCACATTTGTGTGAAGGGAGAGTGGAAAACCGTGATCAAACCCTGATATCCCCATGTCCTCCCCATGTTCCGCAGTCTAGTCTATTGAAATATTAGCGCCTGTGATCATGTAGCCACCGAAGCAGGTTTTACAGATCTTAATCTCGAATCCGAATTTTAGAGAAAGCGAAAACCATAAGAGGTTTTCTTTGCTATATTAATTCTTAAGTTGATAGAGAAATCAGATAAGTAAATAAATGTTTAAATGTTCTGTTATAACGCATTCACTATAGCATCTATATATTAAGATCTGCATTAAATTAATGGCCTGGGTTCTCGTTGTTAGCAGGACTGTGGAGTCAGTAAGCCAAGCCTTCAACTATTACTCCATAAATAGTCAAAGTTTATTAATTGGTCATGATAAATTTACAGCAGTAAAATGATCCAATACAGATTATTTCATGGGAAGCTTCTTTGACATCGTGAATGTATATTTAAATAAATATGGCAATCCAAATTACCAAATTACAAATTTTGGTCCTAAATAATTAAAAAAATTATAAAATATTGTTATAATATTTTAAGTTTTTATTATGAAGCCGGAGTAATAGGCAGTATATTTTTACAGACTTCGACTACACCCAAAATTGCTTCCGAGTCCGACTCAAACTCCACAGCCCTGTTTGTTAGGTATGTCCTAGATACATTTTGAGCAAAACACCTAATGAATTAAAAGAATTTGGAGTTCTTCTCTAAAACAAATTCAAATTAAAAGATTGGATTTTTTTTTTTCGAATCTTTAATTAAATATATTTCAAATTCTGAAACCTTTATGTTCTTTGGATTGAAGTATTTGGGGATTCAAAAGTCCATCTCTACTTTATTTTAAACTAACATAAGTACCCGGTTTTGCCCGAGATAGCCAAGAAATGATTTTCTTTGCTTCAAACAGACAGAAAAAAAAATCTTTATTTTATTTCTTCTGACACAATTTTTAATCAATTTAAAATAATTTAATAAAACATTTAAAATTCAAGCTTTGAGGTCCACACATTCTTGCACAAGAGCTTTTAAAATTTTAGGGCTATACATTTGTTAGATATTGTGCAATGCTCATGACAGACAAACTATTCATTTTATTAATAAAACAATCATGAGTTAAAACACACTATTTTACCGTTCCTTTACCAGTGCACCAGATTACAGTGCTATTGAATGTCTCTTACCTTGACCTGATCTATGATGATCTGAAGGTAAGCGTCTGCCTCCACCAACTTCTTATCAAAGTCCTGAATTGTGGGCTGAGGTTTGTTAGGGTCCCACCGCATCTGAGGACAAAACTCACTATAGTTAGATATTATTTACTATGAAACTATCAATAATTTTAATCTTAAAAAAAACATGTTTTACTATTAATTCGGGCTATAAGATTTTAGCGGTCCTCCTTACCTGACTCCAATATGAATTTATATTTTTTGTCGTCATGTCTTACTATTTAATCAAATTATACACATATGTACTAATTACATTAATGTGTTAGGGATGATAAGGTTAAATTTTAGAGAAAATGTACCAACATTGACGTGGAGAGTGAAAAAGTCTAGAAAAATCCACTCTAAGAATATTCGACTGAGATTCAAACCCTGATCTACCTGTCATCGGCAGTCCAGTCTATGGAAATTGTGACACCTTCTTAAACCATTTGATCACCAATGAATGTACTCATAATTTCTTCAATTCCAAGAGAGGTTTTTGATAGCTCCACCTAGCAGATGATTTAATTTAATGTGTATTCCCCTTTTCAACCCCTCCCCCTCCAAAAAAAAACACACATGTATGTACACTCCCACACTTAGCACAAACAATCATCTTCAAAATCACCTTGCAAGTCAATATCAAATCAGGAACATGAATATATGGTTTCATCTGTGTACCAGCACAACCATCTTTTGGCTATATTTTAATAAATAGAATGGACCAAGAAAGGTTAAAGGTTTGTTTATAATTATGTTGTGAAGAATATAGATATGTCAACAGCAATACTTGAATACTATTAGTTCTCATTGATTAATCTAACTTTTTAATTTGTGATGCAACTTTAATTCATATGAATGATCAATTATTTATCTGTTTCCCCCGTGTTAGCAAAAATTTTAAGAGAATTTTTAAACAATAAGTGATGTTGACTAAACCAGCAACTAACAAATCAAGTATTTCTTTAATTAATCAAAAACTGAATATATAATTATTTCCATGAACGTCAATTTTATATACAGTCAACTCTGGTTTCACTGAACTCTCGTTTTAGTGAATTCGGTTATAATGAACAATCGGCTACAGTGAACCTAATTCATTGGTCCAGGCCCACATACATTTTAATGTGTGTTAAAAAATTTGTATATAATGAACCCTCAACTTTGGTTTTAGTGAACAGAAAAATTGAAACTTTCAATAAGAAATGTAATTCTAACATAATAAATCTTTTAAAAGATAACTTTTTGGTTGTTTAAACTTGAAGATACCGATTCTTTACCCGAGTTCTTGTTTAGGCAGCACAAAGCTTAACTGAAAGTACTAAATGTGGAAAAGCAATGCAGGGTAGAGGGGGGAGGGTTGAGCTTAAACCTGCACTGCACTCATTGACCTGGCTTAAGTTTTAAAACAGTAGGCCCGTGACTTCTTTGGTACTGACTGACAGCTCACAGCTGATTTCTGACAGTCAACATTTAGGTATATATCTAAATGTTGACTGTCAGAAGTGACAGCTGCTAAACACATGTTTTTGCAGATCATATGGTTCAGCTTAGGAATACATAATTTGGTCTGGTAACTTTTCAAAGCTTTTAGCTGTCAAATGTGAGCTGTCAGTCAGCACCAAAGAAACCATGGGGCTATTGTACCTTTGTCTGTGGCATGTAAAGAAATACAGACAGTCATTTGAGTTGTATTAATAAGACAGGAGTTACAATACAGTAAATGAGTCTGTGGCTATTTAGTAATTGTTTTCACCAATCTATTTCTTTGAGAGGGTATATGAAACTTAAAAAAAAAATCTACTTAGTTTAGTTTTTTGAATTAATGGATAGTGTGGAACCAAGTTTGGATAAAGTGCAGACTCTATAGAAGGATCTGGAAAAAATATTAACTAAAACAGTATACAATAAATAGCAGCATATAACAGATTTTATTGAAAGATTAATTAATAGATTTCAATAAAGAGCGATTGTATTTGAACTCTTCTTTGTTTGTCAATAAGCCAATACTTTCAATTTTTTTTAAATCGGTTTTAGTGAACTTTGAACATAGTGAACAAAATATCTGAGTACATACAAGTTCATTATAGCTAGAGTTGACTGTAATTATTTTTCTTTGTAAGGAAGCCATTTAATTAAAAGCTTATGATTTTCTCTACAAATATATTTTATATATGTATCTTTGTAAGGAAGCTATGTAATTAAAAGTTTATAATTATATATATAATTAATAAGCTCACTAAACAACTGTAGCATTTTAATAGCCTCATTTAATTTATTAAATTGCATATTCAGATAAAATACAAGGAATATAGAATAATAAATCAATATGTAATCAAATTGTTAAAAAAAACCTGGAGAGATGATTTTATATTTTATTCATGCATTGTAAAAGAGTGTGTAGACAGGAGAGAAAAAAAGAGAGAGTGTGGACCGCATCAGATCATGGAGGAACTAATCAATAAGAGCCATGTGATGCTATTAAAAGCGGAAGTCAAAATACAGCGTAGCATGATTGATGCTGAACGGAAATTGAAGAAAATGTTTCGAAACTCGGAACGCAGTCATCAATACAATCAATGTAGATTAATTGGGCTTGGGAAGAGTGATGGTAGGGTGGGGATGAATAAAGGTGTATAGTTCAAAACTAGTAGAGAAGACATAACTTTATTTCAAGTAATCTCATTTTATTGTATTTGTTATTACAGAAAAGTGCTTTAAAAAAACTATTAGCTGCTGGGTATCAACTTTAATTTTTTATGAGACAAGTAAAGCTAATTATTTTACTTTCTCTCGACACCTCAGATAGACATTAATGTGATTGTCCAAAAAATTGAACTCAAGATTGATAAATGTCAAAGTTACATGACTTCCTGAAACCAAAATAGTGGTTTTCGTGATCCCGTCTTTTTTTTCTGTACCTCTGTCTAGAGCCGAAATTGTTTTACCGATTGGGCTAAAACTTGTTATCTGGGTTTTTTATAAGTTCCCCTCCCCTCTAAGAGGTTTTTGGAATTAAATGGCTAACCCTAAAATTAAGGATAGTTTACTGAAGGGCAAAAAGAGAAAACATAAATTTTCCCAAAATTCGTTTTAACAATTTTGATTAAATTTTATCTCTGAATATTGTTTATCATAATAAACAAGATGGCAACTCTCATTTTCTCATAAACATGACTTTGAGAGTGCCTTACATTGGGGAAATTTTCTAATTTTCATCATTTCTCCACAACTATTTGAGATACAAAATAACTTATCATTGTAAAATTGTAGTACTATTAAAAATAAAAATCTTTTATTTGAACTATATATTTAAAAAACCAATAATTTGTGAGCTATAAGTAAATACATATACAGTACTTTTTAATTCAGGTCTTTGAAAATGAATTTGATTCTTATGCTCTTTGGTGGACAAATATATTACTCTTTGCTCAATTTTTCTGTAACAATGTTCGTAGTTCCTAATGCCATAGAGTAGGTAATTAACAATGTATATTATTTAATTTATGATCTTTGATGTAGTCTTTCTACAACTATATATAACCCTATTAATTCATTTTACAACTCTTACAAGTTTTTAGTAAATGTCTATTTTAATATAAAAGTGGGAGAAAGTTTGTACTATACTATATCATTTATTTTTAATTTATCTGAGGTATTTAAAGTGCACCTTCTGAATTATATCAGCACATGAGAATTTCTATGAGTGAGCGCAAAAGAACCTTACATTTGCCAGTCAAAGTATTTTCACATACCTTCCTTGGTTCTTTTACATGCCACAATCTACATAGGATTGGCGGCTTTACTTCCCCTCCGAAGGAAGCTGTGCTACGAATTTTTACCATTAAAGAAAAACCCATCAAACACAACTGGTTTGAACCCAAGGGGAGCCCTATACCCCAAGAACATAGAAGTAAACTAAAAATTGTTTTGTAAGAATTAGACCCAAATATAAAATAAAATAAATTTGTGTTAATAAGTATTCAGTGCAAATCACTGTAAAATATTATTTATAACCAAATTACCAAACTATTCTAAATGTATCAATTAGAAATTACAATATTTTATTTTATTTAAGAAACTTTATCAAACAAGTCAAACAAATAATCAATAGTCTTCTCCACATAAATCAATGTCATATTAAAAGAGCTTTCCAAACATGTATTCTTCTAGATGCAGTTAACCTAGACAACATTATCTAAACATAACAAAAGAGGGCAGCTATAAAGTAGATTTGAATGCAGGACAAAGTTTTCTAAGAATGAATAATTTCATAGCTACTAACCATTCCTGTTCCCAGATTACTACCATTACAATATAATATCATCCAGAGTTTTTAGGTGAGCTTTCTAAACCCTCAAATATATCAGGAACAAAATTCATTTTATTCTGTCGCTCACCCATTACAAATCGGTAAGTAATGATAGGATTTCCTTTCTTTCTTTTTTCTTCACAAGTTTTCAAGCTTGTATAGCTTGTATCAAGTCTTACTATTTGTTTGGGGTAGCCACATATTTACATTACTGAGAACCTATTCAGGTAAAACAACCCAATTTGGATTTGAGACCCAAACTCCTTTTCACTGGCAATTCGGTCTATTGTGAGGTTGAAACCTTAGAGTGTACAGTCACCAATGGGGGGGGGGAGAATATTATAATATTTAAGAAAATTGCCATACAACACCACAAATATCTTAAAGAATTATTTTCTGGTTGTGTTTTGTTTTAACTCCCCCCCACCCCCCACCCCCCTTCCCCAACTCCGGCTATTTGAGTTACTAAATGGAAATTACTTTTAGAAATCATCATAAAACAATAGAGATAAGAAAAATGCAATGTAATTTGTCTAATTAAAATAGAAATAAAAAGTGTATTTTTAAAAGCTAAACAATTGCATCAGGTTGTGGAGGTCAATGTGATAATATAAGTGTACTCTTTAAGTAGTGTTCTGTGTACGTAGAGAGAGAAGAAGGAAATTGTTAAAATGAGGTGAACAAGGAGTCTACAATATAGAAGAAAGGGAGTTAGTTTGTGAGTAAAATTAAAGATTATGTGATCTAAGAAGCCTGCTGCACAGCACACTCAAGTTGGCAACACTGTTAATAAACATCACAATCAACCTAAACACACATCAAGATGCATAGCATTATCTATAAATAAAAATGTTAAAATATGTATCCATGCACTTGACCCTCCATTCCTCTAATTTCCCTTTTGGCATGCTAAAGATAGTGTCTTAAGAGGCTGCTTTTCAGCACTTTGTTTCTTCTAAATCATGTATTTAGGAATGGGTGTTGATCCTCCATTCCTCTACTTACTCTTTTGGCATGCCAGAGTAGCTTTTAACTAGTTTGCCAGCACTCCTTTTATTCTAAGTCATGTCAATAGATGTAAGCCTTTTGTCTCTCTACTCATCCTTTTGGCATTCCCGAAGGCAGTGTCTTAAAGCAAGCTTTCCACCCCTCCTTTTAGTCCAATTCATGCCACTGGAAATGGATGTTTGTCCTCTATTCTTCAACTTACCCTGTTGGCATGCCTAAGGATAGTGTCCTCCAGAGAGCGTATCCATCGTTCCCTCTCCTCTGCGTCACGAGCCTGAAAGTGGAAGGTCTTGCTGTCCACCGTGATGGTAAACGTGCTGTCATCCTCATCATCGATACCAATGACCGCCCCTTTAAGGCGCACACACCCCCGCCTTACACCTCGCATCATCTTCTCCTTTGACTGGAAACAAAGCACAGTATACTAAACTGTAGTGTAACAAGAATATTTTTATAAATGAAATTTGTTTTGTAAAATATGTACACAATACATATTATAATACATTTTTATCTATGTGTTATAAAAGTATCATTGATGTGCACTATTTATGGTCATTTAACTTGTGAGAAGTGTTTTTATAAATCTATTGTTTTTAAACATGAGTTCTGGTCAATTCTTTGTTTAAAAACTATTATTTCCAACTATGAATACATTTGCCATTTTGAAGAAGTTTGAAGATCATCCAATTGCTAAATTACTACCCACACAAGAAGGAAAAAGTTACTAAAATAATGGCTTTGGAACCTTGTAATTTATTTTTTAGAAAGTTACTATGTTTAATTACAATTAATACTATACACTAAAGTAAAATAACACCAAAGAAGAGTTAATCAAGTTTATTATACTATAATTGGTGGGCATCTAGACTATATATATATATATATATATATGTCAAACTCCTGCAGTCTGGTCTACCCGTGGTGAGAAATTCGGGGCCCTAATCTTGGCCAGTTGTACTGAGGGTCATTTTTCCTCACAATAGTTTCTCTCTCTCTCTCTCTTCATGCAAATATGGATAAATAAACTTTAAATTATATCCATCTCTGTCCCATTAGTGTAATTAAATAAAAATATCCGGGACAGGTATTAAGATGCTGTGCAAAAACTAAAATAGCTTAGTGACCTAAAATATTCCATATATATAAACTACAAATCACTAATATATATACGTCCCATGAATATAAAAATAGAATCTGACCAGAAATAGCATTTAAGTGTGAATTTCCCCGTTGTAGAGAAATCAAAATTATAAGCCTGCAATTATTTCGTTTATCCAAATTTTGCTGTCTCACAATGAATAATTTATAAAATTGCACCTAAGTTCAACGCTTTGAGCAAGTTAGCTTTATAAGCTACTAGTGATCCAAAAGGTGTGACGCAATGCATTATGGTGCAATTTTATAAATTATTCATTGCAAAACAGCAAAATTTAGATAACCGAATTAATCGTAGGTTTATAATTTTGATTTTTCTACAACGGAGAAAGTCACACTTAAATGCTATTTTTGGTCAGAGTCCATTTTTGTATCTATGGGACATATATATATATATATATTAGAGATTTGGAGTCCAGTCAATTCCCTTTTCGAACTGTTACTTTTTGTTTGGTTCTTAATCATTGCATCTTGCTACCAGGTCAGATTGTATGCATTTATTATAATTACTCTAATAGGGTAGTGATGAGGAAGGGAGCATTTTAGAGGTAATCTACCTGCATTTGCATGGAAGGAGAGTGGGAAATCATTTAAAGAAAACCACCCTCCGAAAGACCTGACCAAGGTTCTAACCTGGATCTCTCTATCATCAGCAGGCCAGTCTAACAAGAGATTGAGGTCTTAGATCTTCAGGCCACTGAAGCAAGTACTGAATCTCTTTTTATTTGTATATCAAGGGATGGGTTTATTCCTGAGCGTAAACTATAAGTACTTCTCTAAACAACCAAATTAATCTGGCAAGATACACTCTTTAATAAAGACTTCTTATATGTTTCAGAGAATATATTATTACGTTTATATCTAGTGCACTAATTTGTACATTTCTGTGAATCCTCTGAAGAGAAAGCCCAATGAGGTGGTCTAATCCAATGTAGAGCTAATTTATATTTTCACTTTCCACAATGCTGAGTATTATACTTAAGGTTTAATTGTTGCAAACAATATTACAAATTCCCCCTTTTAGAAGTCACTATTGAGTGGGAAGAACTTAATATTTTTCTGTACATGTGTTATTATCTTTAGTATAATGCTAGAAAAAAATAGAATTTGTTAATTGTGACACTTAGGTATGTAGGCTAACTATCCAATGACAATATTAACAAAAATTCGACAGGTAGTGCATAAAGAGATAATGAGTGGTAGATCAAAGTCGTCCCATAGAAAGGAGTCAATTTAAAACAACTGGTTTTGCTATAAAGCTAAAGGAACTAAAACCTAAAGGATCAATTTCATCCCCTAATTAAACCTATGAGTAGGTATTTTATTTTATATAGAGAAACTTAGCCTGTGAGGTGACTATGAACACAATATTGCTTTACAGCATTTTGTGCGGGTCTCTCTTAATAGATATAATTTAAGGCGGGGATGTAGGGAACAGGAGGAAAGGTCAGTGTTTTTGCAGTTTGTTTATCAAAACCTATTTTGGTCAAATAAATGAAATATTTTTTTCAGTACAGCAAACATAAGAGTTTAATTTTATTCACATGATTGAACCCAAGCATTCTTGAATATCTGTTTAGGATGTACTGGAATTTAATGACAGCTTTTCTTCTTCATTTGAAAAGTTTCTCATCCAATTCCATGTGCTTATAAAATATATTCAAGAATTGTTGAAATCAGCATGTGAAGAAAATTAAACTCTTATGTTTGTACTATTTAAACTAAAAACACACTGTCCTTTTATCTTGTACCTTACATACTCACCTTAAGAGCCTCTCATGTTTATTAACCAGAAAATGAGATGCCCAATGATGAGGGCTATTTTAAGTTCCTAAGCAACTTAAGAGTTAAGTTTCTTAGGCACTAAAGACACAAAAATCATGTGTAAATTTCGAACATTTACAGGTTAAAAAGTCACCTTATAAATAATACAGTACAGTATAGAAAATAAATATGTATTCAATCAAGTAAAGGCTTTTTTTAATCTGTATTATTTTTTTCCAAGATGCTATTCACATTTAATTGAAAAAAATATTAGTTTTAGGTGTAAACTTTAATTTGTGAATGTGTTTAGTTTATTAGAATGTTTATGTGTTAAGACAAATTTTTGAGTAGGTACATTAAACAAAACTCACATATTAACCATCTTGAATCTAAAGTAGTATATACAAATAGAATATAAACCTTCAAAAAATAGACTGAGGAATGAACTATTACAATTCTACACTATTTGCATCAAGGTTGCAATATTCTCAGCCATAAGCAATTAACATACAATACAAAGTAATGTGCTGCCATGCGTCAGATATACAACATAGAAGTTGAGTGGTAGGTAGTTCACTACCAGGTGGAAGGAGTCAAGGAGTGGGAAGAACCAAGAAGTAGAAGAAGCCAAGAGGTGGAAGGAGTCTAGACGTGCAAGGAGCCAAGAGGTGAACGGCTGTAGACAGTGCAGCACCAACCACCATGGCATATTTCCAAACAATAGTTGACAGTTATGACTACTTATTCTACCAAGCTGGAGGTTAGTTAAAACTTAATGATTCGCTTTGGTGGTTGCATTGTCTAAGGTGTCACTTTCACTATGGACTGCCGATGACGGGGAGATTAAGGTTTGAGTCCTGATCAGATGTATCAAGGTTTTTTTTCCAAAATAGATTTTTACTCTTCCTCCATGCAGATGCGAGTACAGTTTCTTTAAAATTCAACCTTCCTAACATAATAGTGCAATTATTGCATATGTGTATAAG
>CABFVX010001834.1:50025-78584 GCA_902151425.1 Timema shepardi | reverse complement strand
CCCCAGTTCACCCGACCGAGATTCGAACCTCGATCTCCCCGTCCTCAGCATTCGAGCAGCTCAACTAGACTAACGCGTTAGCCAACTATGCCACCGAGGCGGGTAGGAGTCAATTAATTAGGCCTCAACTATGAACATACTCGCTTTGGTGACCACATGGTCTAATGCCTTACTCTTGAGATAGACTAGATTACCGACTACGGAGAGCTCAAGGTTCGAATCTCGGTGGGATGAACTGAGGGGCGTTTTCACAAAATCGCTTTCCGCTCTTCCTCCACACAAGTGCGGATACACTTCCTTTAAATATAAAATCCCTAACATATATCAAAAGTGACAGCTACAGATAACATGACTTCATGTGTGAATGTATTAGAATTATTTTTGTAACTTCTAATGTTCTTCTTACCAATCATACCTAAGCGTATAACCCGAACAGTTAGTATGACGCTGTGCTAACAAATATGAAAAATAGTAATACTATGATAGATTATTACTTTTTCTGTTTGGTTTATAGCTGTTTTCTGAACAAAACAGTAACTTTTAGTCACGCTATCAGAGTGTGAGCTTAAAAAATAATATTACCGAGAAAAAAAACAAATTATAACCTAATGATGGTTTCTTTGGATATTGATTCGATACGGCGATGCAAGTACTTAAGACTGTTAAATCATTGTTACAGGGGTTCTTCATACTACGGAAGAAGGAGAGCCAGAGATCATTTCTCCATCTGTATCACCATGTATCCACGCTGTTGATAGTTTACTTATCCGCGAAGTACCTACCAGGTACTTTTATTACTAATGTATAGACGGTTTAGTTCCAGAAATAAAACTATTTGACAGATAAACCCACTAAACACACACATACGGAATTTAACCCTAGACTCCTAGCGTTACGGCAATCAGACTAGCACTTGTAATTAAGTCCGTATGCCTAGTGCCTACCAATTCGGTATATTAACATTTTAATGACTAGACTTGAATAACGTGATAACTGATATACCTGTTATCAAGTTTCTAAATCTTTAAAGTAATAGTGGATGTAAATATCAATTCCCGAAGGAATTATTAAAAATTGCCTAGCCCGACGATATTTCACGTCGAGCTGGCTGGGGTATTGGTAAAAGTTTTCAAATAGCAATAATCACACCTCAGTTAGACTTCATTGGTTATGATATTGCCACTGCGCAAAGCTAACTTATTTTAAATAACAATTTGCCAACCATTTTTGTAAGCTATATCTGTACGTGAGTTCATTTCTAATAAAATGAAAAAAACAAGGTATTATTGAAATTAAATTAATTATTTTACTCTCATATGGTTTATTAATATATACTGTAGTTAATTAAACTTTTTATATTGATGAGCTAACTATAATAAAGCAATAATAGTTAATTTAACAGAATTAATTTTAAGGAATTGAGATAGCGTTTGTGCTGCCATCTAGTGAGACTGCTGGTAGTTATAGCTAGAAACTTTATGGAGAATGGGCGTATACGACGAGTTGGTGTAGAATCAATGTTTTGTTTTACTTTTATTCGTTTAATCCAGAGGATAAGTTGTGCCAATTTTCTATAAATGTCATAATTAAACAGGGGCTACGAAGTGTTAAGATATTTAACATATGTAAAATTTATATTGAAAAAAAATATATATATAATTTTCTTGAATCTAAAATAAATAAAACAAATGTAGTTTGATCAAAAACAGTTATAAAAGTTTGTATTAAATTTCTCAATAACAAATGGCATTCATTTGTTTGACCTTTATTACAGAACAGAGAGTGCAAATTATTCTTTAAAATCTGTATTTACTTATATTTTTATTAAACTTTTCAAATGAATGAAAAAAAATTCAGTGTAGGTACTCTTGTTTATTTAATTCTATGTGAGCTTCACATTAAAGATAAAAGTACACTTTACCGAAACAATGAAAGCTTAAAAGTTTTATTTTCTTAAAAACTGTTAAAATAATTTGATATTAATACATGGTAGAATAGGCCTACTAAATAAATAGTACCCATATGGATTTAATTGAAAGATAAGTCTAGGTCAGGGATTCGAAACCTGAACAAGCAAAGTGTAGACCCAAAAAACTAATGACCAAAATTAAACATAATGAAACTAATTTTTCGGATTTGTAACCTTAATAAATGTCAAAGTTTAGTTTCAAACGGAGAATAAACAAGTTATGGCAACAATGGTGGTGCACTAACAAATTATCGTAGTTTGTTTGCGTCATCTTAAATTTTGTTTGTCATGAACAAAGCCTTTAAAATGCGTATGCAATGGCCCAAGTCCTCTAGGGGAAGGTCAACTGGGTTTATTGGATTATTACATGCATTCATTATGCTTTGGTTTAAGGAGGTTTGTTCTGGTTCGTGATTTGGAAACCAGGTGTTTTTTTTATAAACATTTTTTTAAAATTATTATTATTATTAGCACCGCGTCTTACTACCCGTTCGGGTTATACGCACTTACGCTAATGTGAAATGATAGGGTGATTGTGAGATGAAATGAAGGACCTACAGTTTAACGTGGAATCCGAACCACGGTGGAGGCCAATTTTTTTAAATAAGTGACTCATAATCAACTGTTTATTTTTCATAAAAGAGCCTTATTTGACATGTATAATTACTAGATCTACTTTCACCATTTCATACATCAAGTAAGGTTATTTACAGCTTTTGATAGTGGCATATAATATTGAATGGTAATTAAATAAAAACTAATAAAAAAATTGTGTGATTTCTAAAAGTTTATTTCTAGCAAAATTCTGCTAGATATTTTTAATAACTTAATTTATTTTGTATGTAAAACAAATCTTGTTCTTTGTATAAAAATTTTAATATAAATTTTAACATTAAGTTAAATATACAAATTTAAACATTAAGTTAAATATACAAATTTAATTTTAAAATGTAATTTGGATTTTTGATTACAATTAAAAAGGGGCCAGTCAAAACTCGTTCAACCATAAAATCATGGTAGGGGCCTATTACAAAATTAAAGATTGTGACAAAACTGTTTTATAGATTTGTAATCGGTTTCCACCAATGAACATGAATTTTTATTAGCTATAGATAAGACTCCATTAAACTTCTATCAATCATTCTGATTAAATTATACAATGAAAATTATCACATTTTCAACCTCGCGCAATTTTTGCAATATGATATTAAACTGTTTTAGAGTTATATGTTGTGTATTATTATTATTATTATTATCATCACCGCGTCTTATAACCGCTCGGGTTATACGCACTTACGCTAATGTGTAATGGTAGGGTGATTGTGAGATGAAATGGAGGACCTACATTTTAACGTGAAATCCGAACCATGGTTGGAGGCCTGGCATTCCTCACATTCACAAGATGTCTTGTCAGAGGTGAAGGAAGGGTTTGGTAATCAGATAAATCTGTGCCGGGAATTGAACCCCGGATCCCCAGCACAGAAGTCCGACACCTTACCCCTAGACCATGTTGTGTATTCAAAAGGGTGATGGAATAGAAAAGGGTGTTTTATTCGCATTATAATTGGTTATTGTTGACAGGTAGGTCAGGGTTTGAATCTCAACCAGGTGCATTAAGAAAGGTTTTCCACGTGTATTTTCTTATTCTTTTAATCAGCAGAAAACCAAACTATATGAGTCCTATAGTTCATATGTTAATAAATTCAGGTAAATGTCAAATTTATTCCTTGACAAGATATTCACGGCAGTAAATGTTACAATGTTACCACATGCTCAGTCCAATTTTAATAGGATGGGGGGTGACCTGGCGATCTAGGGGTAAGGTGTCACACTTCTGTGCTGGCGGCCGAGGTTCAATCCTCAGTCCCAGCACAGATTTATCTGATTACCAAACCCTTCCTTCACCTCTGACAAGACATCTTGTGAATGTGGGGAATGCCAGGCCTTCACTGTGGTTCGGATTCCACGTTAAACTCTAGGTCCTCCATTTCATCTCACAATCACTCTACCATTACACATTAGCGTAAGTGCGTATAAGCCGAACAGGTATAAGTCGCGGTGCTAATAATAATAAGATGGGCCTTTTAGAAACAAACATATTTTTTGCTTCAAAATTTAATAACATTCAACTATTTTAATTTATATAGTATTATTTTATAGATATTGATAATATCTATCAAAAAAGACAGCTAACAAAATGACTAGTTAACACATGATTTGATGTATCAATATGCAAAAATAAATTTAGTAACTTTCATAAATGTTAAGAACCAGCCTCTACTGTTGTCAACATCATCTAAGAATTACTCTTCAGAGTTATGATGTTGCTAAACGAAACTTCTCTATTGAGAGGACGGGTCGAAACCCTTGAATAAATGTATAATAACCAGCATTAGAAAAAAAAAAATTGTTTACTATATTTTATCTTAGTTGCTAAAAGTGACATCACTATTACCAGTTGCAAATGTACCCCATTTATAATTAATAGTAATAGTGGTTTTAATTAGCTGTCAAAATTAAAGTGTTAAGTCATCTCTTAAACTTAGCAGATTAATAAAAATGTATGTCTTAGTTTTAATGTGTGTGTATATATATATAATCTTAAATAAATAAATATATAGATATGTGTGTGTGTGTGTGTTTTTATTTAAGATATAAAAACATATCAATAAATCTAAGACAAATATATTTTTAAAGTCAGAGAATTAGAAAATCATTTGTATTCTCATACATACACTCATTCAAATAATGTGGATACATAAAAGTATATCTAGTAACATTTAAAATTGTGAGATAGATGCCAATAAATATTAGTTTAGCTATAGTTGTCTATTTGAACTATATGGTATTGTCAGGTCTGGGGGTCAAAAATTGGGTTGGGGGAGTGGGAGGGAAGGTTAAGACTGAGAAATTATTGGAGATAAATAAGAGCCTGGTTAGCTCGATCAAAAGAGCATGGCCCAGAGTACACAAAGCTCTTACAAATTGCTAATCTGTGTCACAGTAAATTAATTATATTGGCATTATTTTTATTTTCAGGTGGCTCTGTGACATTTCCCATGATACTGAACGCGATGGTCCATGTGCTCATGTACACTTACTACCTACTCACACTTATGGGACCTCGGATGCAACGCCGGATCAACAAGGTGAAGAGGTACCTCACAATCATACAAATGGCAAGTACATACATTCTTATCTACATAAAATGAGTATTTAAACTTTCAGTGAGGACCGAAAATGTATCTGTCAAAAGGGAGTCGTCATATTTTGTAAATGATACATTAACAATATGTTCTTTACTTTTATTTGTCCTCAATAAAGTGTATATATCTGGGTCTGGCTTTGGGCTAATACGGTTGCTCAAATGGTGTTTGAATACACTCCAAACAACTCGGATATCTCAATGATTTGTGCTGTTTCAATTGCAGGTGCAGTTTGTGATCGTGCTGCTGTATTCAATGCAAATGTTTAATCCCGACTGCAAGATACCGACCATCATCCCCTACGTCTTTGTCCCCAATGTCCTCCTCGTGTTCTACCTCTTCTACGATTTCTACCAAAAGGCTTATAAATCCAAAAAGGACTGATACAAATTCTAAAGGCAACCCTTTTATTGGAAGCTAGTCAATTCAATACCAGACCATAGACTAGGTAATTGTCGTTAAATCAGAGCTAGAGACTCGTCTCTACTAAAAAAAAAAAATATTCCTTATTGATTACAAAGGTTATTTTATTAATATAATAGGGTAGGAATTAGAAAGACAATAATTAATAGCAAATGGATGGAACAAGAATGAGAAAGTCACAAAGCAAACAAAAACACATACTTACAGCGGACACAATTGTTGTATATTACTAAAGAAAGTTGTTATCCAAACCTATTTTTAAAGAGACCTACCAGTACATTTTAATATCTGTGCTAATAGTGTATTAAACCTAAGGTATTGCCTAAATGCAAATGATCATTGTTGCAAAGAGACTTTTCAAGAATCTATACAGCCCTATCCCTCTGTGAGGAATTTTAAGAGGCAAGAGAATTCTAACGACTCTCTCTCGACAACTATTTAAACATTCCATCATCTTGAGAAGTTGTTTGGAGGACGTTCCTTTAGCTTTCCTCTCCTATTTCCCCTCTATTAAATATTGTCCTCTGCTCTTTGCCACTCCATCCAGTATTGTGATTGCAACATCATGACCCCAGGACAAGAGCCACTGAGAATGAACATTTTACCATATTGTGTTCTTCAAAGAGTTGTATAATGTACAAACATCCGAAGAGCTCATTTCACCCCAAGAATACAGCTCGAACAATACATTATGTCATTCAGGGTTGCAATTTTTTTTTACTTACTATAAAATTACCTGAGTTTTACAGAACTTTTAGAAAGAATTCAATTTTTTTACATGATAATTTGGGCTCTACAGGAAATCATGTAATGTTGTTAGCAACCTAATGTTCCAGGAAGGGGAAGACAGCCCTAAGACAATTTTGAATCAGCGTGTTTAGTTATTCAGTTTAATTTTTCTTCTATGTAAAGAAGAAATATTGGTTAATGTGGTAACGTGTAAGAAAAGGTGTTGGCCTTAAATGTCCTAAATTGAAAATATTCAAGAATATTTTTTTTACAAAATTCCTTGTTTTTTTCCATACACAAAAATCTTACTAGATTTCCCCATCTTTCCCTGTTTGTGGCAACCCTGATTGTAGTGCAGTTTTCTGTAGTCTAGTTTACAAAACATTGTAATTGAGACCATTGAAACCATTTTACTGTATTTTAAAAAAATACACCAAAATTAAAAAAAAGTAATCCTTTTAAAATATGCTGTTGTCCAGGAAAGAACGCAAAAAGCTTTTATGTGTTTTGTGGTTTGATCATCATATTTTCTCGTGTGGCCTATCGCATGTTAATTGGCTGTTAATCTTAATAAGGTTTTCATCAGCAATTTAAAAAAAACAGGTTAACAATTTTCTATTTATTTTCAAAATGTTGCACATATTAGAGTCAATAATAATTGAGTAAGACTTAGCATAGCATTAAGTTGTAAGCTGAAGAAAAAGATTGCCATTGAATGTTCTGACAAATATCTTTCATCGTGTTCATCATTATCTAAAAGAATGAATAAGCTACAAGGCTTTATGGTAGAGCAAATATTGAAAAAGTATGTGAGGCAGAATTTACAATGTGCATGACGACAAAGAGCAAAGAGTTATAACCATAAATTGGATGTATTGTGATAATTTTGAAACACAATAAATATGTTAACAAAAACAGAGGTAACTTTGTATATAAGAAAATTATAGACCCGCTTCTATGGCAGCATGGTATGACTGTCGATGATGGGGGGATTAAGGTTCGAATCTCTGTCAGATGTACCAAGGGTGGTTTTTTTCAAAATGGTTCCTCTCTTCTTCCACACAAATGCGGGCACACTTACTCTAAAAGTAATCTTCTTAATTCATAAAACCATTAGCGTAATCAGCGTGTAACTCAAACAGATAAAAAAGATAGAATTTCATTGTAAAACATTTATATGAAAATGAAGATTCAACATTATGTTAAAAAGATCTAGTCTATTGTTTACTTATCCTGGAAATAAAATAGAGATAAAAGAATCAAAATGTAAAACATGTGAAATAAAATACACTTTGAAATGTTAAAGTATTTTTTATTTTTGTTACATACCCATGTCCATTGGTAATAATTTTAACTACATACTTCAACAAATATCTATCAACACCCATTTGAGTCTTCAAAAACAAAGTGATCTTTGAAAAATTACCACTGATTCCTCTATGCGACTCTTAAGTCTGTAATTTATGTTGTCAAATATAATAAAATAACTACTTTTTAATAATAACCTATCACCTCCCAAAAAAAAAATTCCCTACTCTTTTTTTAAAACATATTTTACACTAAGCCTTTAAAAAAAATTAATTTGGAAAAATGTAAAGCTTTAACAAAAGTCAAGTCTAACAAGAAATGAAAAGCAATTTTTGTTAACTCTGTCACCTAAACAAAATAAAAACTAAATATTTTTTAAAGAAGGGTGCCCTATAAACGTAAGTAAGATGTATTGATTCAGCTTTCATGTTTAAAGTATCATGAGTCAGAACTTATATTCCCTGAATTTTCCATGTTAACCAGAATATATTTTTTAATTTTCCCTAATTTGACCCCTTTATAGTTTTTTAAATTTTTTTTAGCGAATCACAATAATTCCATTTATTATTATATTGATCACATTTTTAAAGCTAGCAATTACCAAGTACCAACATTTGTTTAAGTTGTTTTTTGTATCAAATGTTTTAGAGATATTTTAATTAGCCTCGCTGCTAAAGCCTCAGTAAATGAGAAATGTCTATGCAGATGTTCAGCTCAAACACACTATTTAATGCTACAATGCGTTATTTCAAGTTATAGTTCACACCAAAATAAAGTATTAAGGATTTCAACAGCATTCTTTTTCCTTAACAATCCCATATGTCGATTTTAATTAATAAGATTTTTAAAAAGTATGAAAATGTAACATTAGCTCATTTTCAACAACTTTTTAAGCTTATATGTAGAACTTAGATTTAGCCTTCCTCTAACAAATACAGTAATTTTTTTATGGACTCACGACACTTTATTTTAAGATATCTGAGAATTAGGAACAAGCTTTCCTTTTTAACTTAAGATTTCTTTACCCTCTTACTCATTGCTATAGAAAGGGTGGTTGTGGGTAAAGTTTGAAAGGGAGAATAAGCTTAAACAGAAAAGAAAAGTAGTTCCAAAATGTGAGAAAGACTATTGTATTTTAAGCTGTGTGCCTTGATAGCAATTGATACTTTCTCATCAACCGAGGAAGCAGCCTTAACAAAGGAAAAAGCTCTCAATTAGGTGCAAAATTAATAAATTTTGAAAACAAGAATCTAGGGGCTAAATGCCTTGATTCTTTTATTTGTTGCTAAATTCGCTCAGGGTGGCTAAAAAAAACCTTTATTATGAAATTCCCTGACTTTTACAGGTTTTTCGGACAGCATTTAAGAAAATCCCAACCAACTTTTAGTTTTTATTGGTGAACGGTAATTTTCCTGTTTATTACATTGATCATGACATATTTAAAAAAAAATCCTAACAGCTTCTAAATATCAACATTCTTATATAAGTTTTTTTAATAGTTAATGATTTAAGTATTTTCTTGTCCCTGTGTAAATGTGTTACTAAACAAATTGTGTACTATTATCTCCTATTAGCAGAATGCTATATCTAAAAAAAAGTATTTTGCTAACACCAAGAAACAAAAACTCTCAATTTGTTTTAAATGTTTAGTTGCAGAATTAGTTAAGTTTTTTAATTTCTTGACTTTCCCTGTTTTCTCTGACAGCAAGGAATTCCCTGACATTTCCAGCTCTTCCCCATTTTTATTGTCTTAGCCACCATGTTCCAGACATCAAAAAGATTCCTTGACTTTTACATATTTTTCTTATTTTCCCTACCTGTAACCACCATAAGTTTAGACAAAATTTCTATGAGAATGGTTATGTTCACTACAATGTTGAGAGATAATGCAAACATCCTTATCAGCTGTGGAGTAAATAACCATGACATATCAGATATATGATTGTCAAACTAATGCTGTACATTTAGGCTACAGATAGATGACATATAAACTAATCTTGAGCTCAGGGAACAAGCTCATTAAAGTAGATAGTTTATCAAGAGAGCCTGGACAATGATTACCCTAAAATGGTCAACGAATGAACTATAAAATAACAGTGAAAATTCTAAAAAGTTAATTTAAATTTATAAAAAAATGACCTAAAAATATTAATATGAAGTTTTAATAAATGCACACACCTAAATTAAACACACACTTTTACCAAATAGGCACTAAAAATTAATAAGTGTAATGAAAAACCTTTAACAAGTAAATTATTGTATTCTGTTATATAAAATACTTATTTATGAATTTTTGCTTCAAGAGTAATAGCTATGCCCTCCCAAAGCACCCTTTCCATCTTAGTTGCAGTATATCACCAGGAATGTGTAAGTTACAACAATAAAAGCAAAGAGGATACAAAGGTCATGGCCTACATTATCTTCTCATTCCTACAGATGTGTTGAAAGAAATTTATGTTTGAGTATTTAATATGTATGGAGTTATAATATATTTATTATAAAGTATTTAGTTATTAAACCTATTCAAAATGAAACTCAAAATGCGTAAAATGATTTAAAATGACACAAACCAAGAAAATATGGCCTAAAATGAAAAAAAGGATATAAAATAAATTATCTATAAAAACCTTTTCATGATCCATGGAATCATGAATAGAATGTATGTACTCATGAGAATTGTAAATGATATGCCAAAAAAAGATGACAATCAAAATCTGGAGCCCACTAACTTAGGTAGGGATGAGTAAGCAGATTTTAAAGGAAATTTGCCAATAATTGCATGACAAGGGTGAGGAAACATTTAGAAAAAAAAAAAAAGGATCATCCTGAGGATTACGATATATTTAGTTTGTGTGCCCAGCAATAAAGATAATTAATTTAAAGATCTAGTTTGACATACTAGGCCTATTTCGGTCATTTGGTGATTATGTCAAACTATTCAAGCTTGTTGCAGAAACTTGGACTCTTAGGAAGATGGAAACGAAATACTTGAGTGATCTTTGAAATGTACTGCTGGAGATGACTTGGGAAGACAAACAGGGTGACAAATGAAGTACTAAGAAGAGTGGGTTAGAAGAGAACCATTTTGGATGTGATCTTCAGTGCAAACTGACTCAAGACACATCATTAGGCGGAGCTATCTTCTACACAACGTCAAGGAAAGGTTGAGAGGCAAAGAGGAGCTTAGGAGGATTTAAACATTATATGATTTGAAGGAGTGAAAACAACTCTGGTAATTGGAGGAGGCGGCAGAGGACAGGGCGCATTGTGTGTGTGTGTGTGTGTGTGTGTGTGTGTTTTAGGAAAAACCATCCTTAGTAGACCCGACCAGGGTTCAAACCTTGATCTTTCTGATATTCAGCAGGCCAGTCTAACATGAAAGTGATGCCTTAGACTGTTTGGCCACTGAATTGGGTGGTTTGATTATTGAGTTGAAATCATAACAATAGTCCTACTATTAATTTTTGTAATTTATCTACATGTATCATAAACAGTCAGCCAAGTCATAGTCATTCTAAGGTACTGTATGTTGTCAGAGTCAAACTATTTTCAGGGCCGGTTAAGTCACATTCAATACAGATGTATTAGTAAAATAACTGCAGGCCGACATTTGAATACAACTGTATTCGAGTAAGTGCTGGAGTTTGGCACTGTGGTTTACTGAAAACTGAAAACCACCGTTTTTCGATGAACTGAAACCACATAACTATCTTAAGAAAAAATCAATGATCAGGTTTTGAATAAAGATTTTTTTTAATGTCACATTTTGATGTATATAAACAGGTAAACAAACAAGTTTATAATTTGTATTTTGGCTCATAGATGTCATTGTTAATATCTTCTGTGAAAACATGGAACAGTCGATGCAAGGAAGTATTGCATGTATTACATAATTTGTGTGCACAGTTTAGCTAATCGTGTATTTTTAGTTAAGTGTGCATGGAAAATGAATTATTTTTAAATTGAAAAATGACATTTGGACACAGGGATTGAACCCGGGACCTTTGGCTTATAACGCCAAAACTCTAGCCATTGAGCAATCCAGGAATTTTCCCATGCCCAGGGTAATTCTTCACTCATATTTTAAGGCAAAGTCTGTGATGGAGGGGTGGAAATTGTCAGCTACATATGAGTGATCAATTAAGATAATGAGCTATCAGATAGCATGGCCACCTTTCACTAGGTAAGGCTTTATGATGCAAATGGACAATAACAATTGAACGAATGTGCATGAGCAATGTAGAAGTATTTAAAGAAATAGTAGCAACCATAGAAACTGTTGTCACTAAAAGATGTATTGAAAGCTCTTGAAACACAAAACAAGTTTTATTCCAAATGAATCACTAAGGCAAGAATTTGCAATATCATTTGAATAAGGGATTGTTTGATATAGTATTTTTGTTTACCACACCCAGTATTGTAGCGGTCCGCCCCGGGCGGTACTTTTCCGGGGACGCCACTTTTGGTCTACTGCAACGAAAAGAAAAGTTTTTATTCTGTCGGGGTAGTAGCCTACAAGATGTCAGACACAATTATTTTATTATTTACTACTAAAAAAAATGTAGATATATAACAAAACACTTAAATTTCCCTATTATTCAAATTCTTATAAATAAAATTCAACTTTGAGTTAAATATATGTATATAATATCTCAATATATGGTGGAAACTTAATCCTAAAATATTCAAGCATGAATCCAGCATAGACTATGTTCGGGCTTTCATACAATGGAAGAAGTTGGAAATTATAATCTGACATGGAGCAACAATTGATAAAAAGGCACAAAAAGAGGTTAAAACAAAGTGAAGTGGAGGAAAATATGTTCAAGATTGTTGGATATGATTAGATTCTTAGCTAAAAAAAAATTTAGCTTTACGGTATCATTAATAAGGAATTTATTATAAGATAAATGCTGAATCTGATCCAATGTGAAATAGAGGAGATTTTTTTATAATTAGTTCATTTGTTGGTGAAATATGATCCGGTGCAATGTGAACATGTTCTAAGAATCAAGTTGAGGAAAAGGTTTGCTAAATCCTATGTGTTGCCTACTATTAAGAACAAGTTTATAGAAATTTTGGGAGAAAGGGTAAGATGCAAAGTTATCGAGTAAGTAAAATAATACAGTACTTTTCTATAAGATTCAAGAGCACTCCTGGTACTTCTCATAAGGATAAACAAGTCAAGTTTTGCACTACGTTATGATCGATGGGAATAAAGTGAAGTTAGTAGAATAATTTGTTGATTTCATTGAAACAAAAGGTAAAAACCACTGAGAATATTTCAACTATGATTTTGCTGATATTAAAAAACGAAATTTGTATTCAAAATTGTAGAGGACTAGCATATAATAATGCTGATATGATGGTTGGTCAACATAATGGTGTTCAGATACGTATCAAAGAATTTAATAGAAAAGCAGAATTTGTCACAAGTACAAATCCCACGCTGAATTTGACAGGTATTGATGCAGCTTTTGTTGTTGCGAGTTCTGTTACCTTTTTTTGAAAATGGGGAGAGTTGTTTCAAGTTTTTTTTTTCTTCCTTGACCCATCGCTGGGATATTCTGACTTCAGTCACTGGTCAAAGTGTCAAGCACGTAGTAGAAAAGCCTTCAATTATAATTATTTTTTTGTTTCCAAGCATTTAGCTGTTTTTCTCACAACCACTTTTTTTTTAAAGTAACTGTCTAGCACACAAATTTTTTTTGTTTATGACTCAAAAGTTGTACAAGAAAAATGGCTGATATAAGACGCGTTCTCTTTCCTGAAATTGTATACAATAAGTTTTGAAAAGCAGATCTTGTACAAGTTTTGGTGTTCACACGACACCATCTTCAGGTTGAAATGTCTTGTACAACTTTACGTACAAGAAATTGTGTCATGTGTATCCGTAGGCACGGGTTCAGTACCTCGACAATAATATATTAATATTTCCCCTTTCATGCCATACCATCCCACTATGTTTTGTAAGGGGAAGAGTGGTAGTAACTTCAGTTATAATCATCACCTTTCGGGCAAGAGAAGTTGTAGCTCGGTTGCTTGCATTTTTACCTGGCATCCAGAGCTCTTCCCTTTCTCTCTCTTCCGAAAGCTTATGACGTCACAATTAAGAACTATAATAGCTAAAGCAATGAGATGAAATACAGACAAATATCGACTTTCAACCACTATTAGATGGATTAGGTCTAGTACATGTATTGCATACTTGTTATGGTCACTGTCATGTATGAGATTTTTTTTCAAACCCACTGATGCTCTAATTACATTTACATGATTACTAGCAAAAAAAATTGTTGCAAATATTAAATAAAATAATTACATATCTTCAATCAAAGGCAGGCAGTGCTTGCCTTGTGTGCCCTGACCTGACGCCAATGAAATAGACATAGTGAAAAATCTTTTTTTGAGCAGTGTATTGTGACTGTTGTAAGAAAACAATAAGGCTTACAGTAATCAGATATACCTACTAAATGTAAGTGTTTTAAGTATGTTATCTCAGAAGAAACTTTTAGTTTTTATAATGACTAATGAGTAGATTTTATATTAACATAAAGGTGATAAAATAGGATACGGGTAGTTTTTTTATGACCCACAATATTTGTAGCTACTTGATTTGAGTTATGAAAACCAAAATATTTTGTTCAAGTTTATTTTGTTTCAACACAAGGGACTAGTTAACCACTTAATTTATGAGATATACCGGTAGATGAGTAGAATAGTTACCTAATGTAGCATAGGTCCTATTTTAAAAAAACAGTATAGTGTATATATATTATCAATGAAAAGAGTCAGGCCTACTATTTAAGGAAGTCTGAACTGTCAAGATTAAGGTTAGGGATGTCAAGCATATATTTAACTGCCAATTCTATCACGTCCATAACTAAATTATTGATCAGCAAATTTCTAAGAGATTAATCGAAATATTGAGACCTATTCCTATTTCGGAAAAAAGGATTTGTGTGGGCCTTTACTAATCTCTGATAGCTTTTGATTTAGCCTAGCAAAAGATCTTCATCAAAGCAAATGCAAAAATATATTAAATTTGCCAAGATATAAGTACACTACTGTATGCTACATTTAAATTTTAAATAAATCTATGGCTTATAATTCAAAATTTGACAGTAAGGTTCAGCCCCTCCTATACATCAATTTGTAGACACAGTTAGAGATTTTTTTAAAATTGAAAAACTCACTGTGTAGTACGATAGAAGTCCTGCGTTGTCATCTAACACAAAATATCGGTATTGCCAGCCTTTCATTACATTTGTCCATTTACTTAGTGAGCCTTCCATTACCGCCATGTTAGAATGTTGAACTTGACTGCCGATTAAAAAAACAGTGTATTGAAATAGCTATATCAAACCTGTTAAAATAAAGAATAATTAATTTATATATAATTTATTCTATAAAATCAAAATCAGGCGTTAAGCCTACATTAAATAATCGTATTATAAAATAAATGTTATATTTTAAATTATTTGTAGACATTAACTATTTTCTAACATATTATGACGACTGTTATAATGTGTAGATTTTATCACCCAATCGCTTTAGGTTGGATAACATGTAATATTAATCTCCTATTTTGAACTGTAATCTTAATGCAGACGATTTATTTTAATTTACAAAGTTAGTCCAATAAATATATTAAATAAAATAATAAGTATTCAGTAAAAATATAAAATGTATATTTATAATAATTACTAGATTCTTATTAATAATATATCAATATAAATAAGCCAATGTGACCTGTTAGTATTTATATAGTTACTCTAATACTCAATAGGGCACCTCATTTTAAAATAAACTAGAGATATAGATCTGGTCAAGATTTATTAAATATTGACCTAGTCATGGGCGCCATTATGGTGTAAATTTCCCCTTTTAATTCTCCCTTCTATATGTAAGTTAGTAAAGTGTAAAGATGTTAAAATTTGTCTTAAAATAAGCTACGGATAGTTTTTACTGTAAATATTACTACATCATACTACAAACTTTTTAAAACAAACCCATACTAATAAATGATTGCTTGTGAAGAGTGAAACAGAATGTAAGAAGCAAGGGCGTAGAAGGCGTGGAGATCCTGGGGGTCTGGACCCTCTGAAATTTGCTGTACTACCCTAAAGGGAGGTTTACATATTTTAAAAAAATTAACAAGGTATATATATTTTTACTTTTACTACAGTTTTATGTAAATTCCTTCGATCAAATACTAGTTAGCAACTATTTTAAAATTCGCCTTTAAGATACAACTTGTAGACTTCCAATTGTAAATTTAGCCCTGCCAACATTTTAAATACTTTCTTTTGACTACATTCAAATAGTTAATGGGAAACAAAGGACGTTTCTTGGTAGGAGTTGAATTTGGGGGTCCGATAATAGTAGGCAAACATTTTTGCTATCAATTGCAGGATCTTACTTAATGAATCAGCAACCAGAAAGATTAGCTTAAATAAAAGTATAATTATCACAAATAAAGTCGGCAGCTTATGTAGGTTGAATACCTGGATTTCCCCCATCCTCTCTTTAAACATACCTACTTACGCAAAGCACTAGTTTGTAAATATGAATATACATTTACAAAATTTGAATAGCACCAAACTAATAGTTAGTATAGTGTTGAGTGTAGTTAAATGTTGTGTGTTGTGTCGGTATGTGGTTTTGGTAAAGGGATTCAGTAGTATAATATTAATGGCTTGTTGGTTGTGTTAATGCAATAAATATAAGTGTTTGTTTAATAATTATATAAAAACATCAAGACTTTAAAAAAAACTTTACGCTTGACACCTGGCTTGTAAAAGAAACGGAAGCAGAGGCACCAAAAGAGTTTAGATGATCTTTTATTAGATTTACTCCGCAAATTTCACTATAACTTCAATTATTCTTACCTGTACTGTTCTAATTAGGCTATTGTTGTATGAGTGTGATGGTTTTACCTGTAAGGGCTCGTGAATCGTGATGTCAGTATAGGCCAGTGATGGACAATCTATGGCACGCGAACACAATTTGGGTGGTTCACCGATATGAAAAATTAAACATTGTATAAAACCTTTCCCAACGTGGTATAATTTTCTGAAGTCAATAACATTTTGACAGTCATGTCATGTCACACAGTACTAATTGAGGTCAACGGTTAAAAATCTTCTTGGCTCGTACTTAAGTGCATCTTTTGTGCTGTTGAAGACAACACGGTTTGAATCGAAAATATAATATACGCCTATCAAAATGCAATATGTCAATCTAACATTAGACTGGCATGCTGATGACAAGGAGATCGGGGTTTGAATCACAAATGGGCCTGCTAAAGGTGGTTTTCCCTGAAGGGCTTCCCCACTCTCCTTTAAAGCAAATGTTGGTGGATTATCTCTAAAATGGTTTCTTCCTTACCCCTACTCCATTAGAGTAATTATAAAATATACTTAAAGCCTGCACAATGTAAGACGCGGAGATAAAAAAAGTTTTGGTTTTAAAGACTCATTAAGGTGGGATAGAAGGGGACGCGAGAAATGGCCAATATTTTCTCAGTTTTTATGGCAAGACTTTTTTGGACAAAATATAAAATTTTGTTCCAATACAAACATATAGTTTAATTTTCTTCTCATGTGGATATCAACAGTTGTTGAATATTTTCCATGAGCATGGCGGCATCATCTAACAAACTTTATAAATGAAGAGAAAAAAAGCTGTAATTAAATTCCAGAACACCCTTGACTAATATTCAAGAAATTTTGAGGTCACCGTTTGAATAAAATTAAATTGTGTGTTTGCACTAGAGCAATATTTAATTTACTTTGGCCCAAAAAAAGTGTTGCCATAAAAACTGCATAAACCCTGGCTCTTTCTCTCGATCCCTTCCATTCCACCTTATAAAAACTTAAATAATAGGTGATACAATAAACTAGCAAGTTCCTTGAGTGGCACACTGGTCGGACAAGTTTTTCCAATCTCTGGTTTAGAATATAAAAATGTATTATGAGGGATATTTTCGGAAAGAGAGGGGAATTAATCCCCAAAGGAAGCTGAGCATAAATTGTTCGACTGGCATTATTTTATATATAGAATTTTTAAAATATCTGTGATTCTAAATATAGTAGCATATGTCAATAGAGCTATATATATTTTACAAGTAGGTACAAGTAGATTACATTTCTGAGAAAGTAGATGATATTTCTAAAACACTATTTATTACTTTTCCATTCATATTAGGCTCTTAATGTAGTATTTTACATTCAAAGCCACACATCTTTGATTAAAAATAATATTTAATATTTTAGGATCTAGGATACACCCCTGTATCCTTTTCCCTCCCGGCACAGCTAGTAAACCACCATTTCCGACACCAACAACACTGCTTTATGCTAGGGTCTATGTATTTATTTATATGGCGAAATGTGAAACTTGGCATGAGAGCTCTTTGTAAAAATCTAAGAAATAATATGTCCGTCGAATTTTTGAAATTCGTAAGCTGGGGTTGGTAGATTTCTTAAAGGGTACACGTATTTTCGAAGCTGGTTGAGCTAGAAACATGAAATTTGACATAAGTGTTCTTTGTCAAAATTGAAGTAATATATTGTAAACAATTTAATTCTGTCGATTTATATTTTATTTTGTTTTAATTTTTCTTAAGTGTTTATTTATTTTGATTTGACTAGCACGCTATGCGGCCAGATTCCATACTACTTTTAATTAAATCTCATATTTGTTTTAAACTGATTGTTTTCGATGAGAATTAATTACTTTGACAAAATACAATGACCTTATTAAAGATTTTTTGTTTAAGTGTTCACCGACTATATATATATATATATAGTCGGTGAACACTTAAACAAAAAATCTTTAATAAGGTCATTGTATTTTGTCAAAGTAATTAATTCTCATCGNATATATATATATATATATATATATATAAGTATTTCAATATTTCAAATTGTTTTAATAGGTCTAAATATTTGCTTGTTTAATAAGTCCGCTCGGAGACTCGTCTGGAGGGGTCTGGATCCTTTTTATTCTAGAAGTGGTGGCTTCCAGACCCTCAGCTCTCACCACCCCTATAAATACATGCTCAGCGGTAGCCTGAGTTCAGTTCTTGGTTCGCGACTGATGAGTCCGGGAGTGGACCGGCGAGTCCAGTGTTCGTGTGGCGCGTGCCGGAGTGGTGTGTACGGCACGGAAGTGGACCGGCGAGTCCAGTGTTCGTGTATTGCGGGTCATCGCCGTGTATCGTGCGTGAGACAAGTGACTTTTGTTATCCTTGTAGACTACTGTGTTAATGAACATTTTTGTGACTGTCTTTTAAATATTTGAATAGTTACTAGGTGTTTTATAGTTGTTAATTTGTTTATTTAATTTACTTATATTTTTATGTGTTCTATTAGTTTATTAATTTACAGACTTGATCAAGACTCTTTTTATTTTATGACTTGTTTAGTTGTAATTAGTTTATATGTACAGTTAATCGGTGTGTGTACGTAGTGATAATTTTAAATAATTAAAACCTTGAATATTCCGTGGGCATTTTCATTAGTGTTTGGTCGGCAGCGTACCCCAATATCCCTAAAAGAACTCGTGGTTCACGCGTTCACGTGTGAACGGCCTGTGACCCTCCCAGGTCACGTGCGGCCCCACGTTACAATCTATTTACCAATTCAGCTTCATTGGGTTATACATTTATTTCTTAGGTCTATTATTAACTTTCACCTTTTGTATTTTGCATTGTTATCATCCAAAGAGTAACCACCTATTTAGCTGTATCTAAACAGTTCCCAGGGATGCCAACATTGGAGACTACAATTGATGTGCAGAAGGTAAGCTCATTGTTGATTAGGTCCAATTAAGGTATTATTTTTTCCCAACATGACCCAGAGGGCCTGAGAGAATCTCGTGTTCAATTTTATATATTTTAATTTGTATTGTTTTACCTCGAGATAGCTATTTTGCTGTTAAATGTTAATGTTGATTTTGAACCCAAAGTATTTTCATTAATGTTAAAACTGAGCTAGCCCATTTTTATTTCATCATTTATTGTATCTACTATTTTTGTAATGACGTTACTGGACTTAAATTTAAAGAGTAGACGGATTTCTTTTAACGTGCCCCCTTTTAAAAAAACTACACTTTATTTACTTGATAAATTTTTTTACATGTTCGAAGATTTTTGATATTTTTGCGTAATTCAACCCCTAATGGAGCGAAGTAAGAATGTGATGGCTTTTTCGTATCTTCTTAACCACTTGAGCTGGAAAGTTGAATTTTGGCAGGGTAGTTCATTTTATGTAAAAGGTTAGATCGATTTTAAAAAATATATCAATCCTTAAGGGGGTAAAGTAGAGAGGAGGTGGTTTTTCTGTATCTTCCGAACCGCTTGAAACTTGGCAGAGAGGTTCTTTTAAAGTGACGGGCTGGAGGATTTTGGGATTTTTCGAAATTCAACCCCTAATGGGGTGAAGTGGGAAGAGGGTGGTTTTCCTTTATCCTCCAAGGGGTACACGCATTTCAGAAACTAAGTAAGAAACAACAAATTTGACATGATTATTCTTTGTCAAAATCGAAGACATATGTGTTCTAGGAATTTAGGGATTTTTTTGAAATTCAACCCTAAGGGGATTGAAGTGGAGGGAAGGTGGTTTTTATGTATATTCCAAACGGCTTGAGCTGGAAAGATGAAACTCAGCAAAGAGGTTATTTTAAGGTAACGGTCCAGATGGTTTTTGGAATTTTTCAAAACTCAAGCCCTAGAGAGTTGAAGCGGGAGGGGGTGGTTTTTATATATCCTCCAAACCACTTGAACTGGAAAGATAAAACCTGGCAGGGAGGTTCCTTCTAGGTAAAAGGCGATAACTATTTTTTATTTTTCAAAATTCAACCCTTAATTAAGTGAAGGGAGGAGGGGGTAATATTTCCGTAGCTTCCGATCCGCTTGAGCTGGAAAGTTGAAACGTATTATAAAACAATACCGTGCGTGCGTGTAATTATAGACCTTAATTCTAAGTCTACCAAATAAACTATGGAAAAATACACTAAATGTTGTTAACGTTCAATCAAATATGTGTGTTTGTTTATACATCAAGTTTGTGATTATGTATATTATCTACAAATACGATATACATAATATATAATCACAATCACACACATACACACACACACACACACACACATATATATATATATATATATATATATATATATATATAATACTAGCAATCCTGCATGGCGTTGCCAGTGACTCACCAAAAAAATTTTAAAAATCGCCTAGTTAAAAAGCTAATTAAAAATTTAAAAATACGTATTAGAGGTGCATTCGGACCCTCCTCCGCCCACCTATGTTAAAAATTCAGATCTCTGTGTGCCGTAAATTTGGCTGGGCATCGCACACAAACAAACACACACAGACAAACCCTTCCTTTTATTATCATAGAAAACCTATCAATATTTATATTCACATAATTCCACTTCAACATATAATGTTATTTTTCTCTCCATAGTGAGTATACATAATTTTCCCCATAGCAACTAATTAATAACTAAATTAAATATTCTAAATAAAATTATAATATCTAGAAAGTTTCAAACAGAGCTCTAAGATAATGTATGTTGATCTAAGGCTCCCAACTCTAAATAAAAATTGATATATTTTTAATGTAACCAAAGAGCACTACACTGCCGATAACGGGGAGATCAAGGTTCATATCTTGGTAATATGTTCTAAGAGTAGTATTTCTTAAATGGTTTTTCAGCCTCTCTCCACGCACATGGCGGTACACTTCCTATAAAATAAACGTTCTTCATCCCAAACACCTTCGCGTAATTAGTACATGAACGTACAACACAAACGAGTAGTAAGAAGCGTTACTAAAAAAATCATCCAAAATATTGTACACTATCACGTTAGCTCTCAAGTGGACCCCCCATGGAAAAGTTTCCTTTCTACACCCTTGGTAAGAAGGTGTGGAGCATATACAAAGAGATAAAGATAAATGCAAAGAAAGTAGAGAAGGAGAGTGAAGAACAAATGAGGCTAAAAGAAGGAGAAATAATGCAGAATGATTATGAAGGAAATACGCTTTTCGGGAAGTGAGTAAAGAAAACTAAACAAGGAATGCTAGAAAAGACCTATTGCAATCAAAAAGAATGTAGTGGGGATTATCTCTGACGAAAACACTATAAGAAAACGATGGAGGGAGTATTTTGAGAAATGTTATGGTGAAAACGTAGAGTTATTATTATTATTATTATTATTATTATTATTATTATTAGCACCGCGTCTTACTACCCGTTCGGGTTATACGCACTTACGCTAATGTGTAATGGTAGGGTGATTGTGAGATGAAATGGAGGACCTACAGTTTAACGTGGAATCCGAACCACGGTGGAGGCCTGGCATTCCCCACATTCACAAGATGTCTTGTCAGAGGTGAAGGAAGGGTTTGGTAATCAGATAAATCTGTGCCGGGACCGAGGTTTGAACCCCAGACCCCAGCACAGAAGTTCGAAAAACGTAAAGAAAGTAGCGCAAAATAGGTAACATGTTATGATTAGTGAAATAATTAATCAAGCTGAGATTTTATAAGCTATGAACGTGTTAAAGAATGCCAAAGTTGAGGGCGAATGAAATGCTTAAGTGTGGGAGTATAGTACTACTTGCCAAATTGTGTGAGTTTTTCAATGTGTGTCTTGGTATTTCTAGTGTTAATTCCTAATGACTGGAAGAATGCTGTCATTATTCTTACTTTGTACAAAGGCAAAAGCAATATGAGTGAATGTAAGAATTATAGGCCAATTTGTTTGTTGAGTATTTCAGACAAGGTTTTTGAGATAGTTTTAGTTGAGAGTGTGCGTGAAAAAAACTACTGACATGATTTGGGGTGTATAATCTGGTTTTATGCCAGGTAGAGGTTTAATGGACAAGATATTTGCATTGCAACAAGTGATTGAGAAATGTATAGCAGTAAGGCAGAAAGTTTATTGTGCGTTCGTTGATCTGGACTCTGGAGAAAGCGTATAGTCGGGTGGATTGGAGTATGTTATAGAATGTTCTTAGAGAGTATGGTGTGGATGCATGGTTGGTAAATACAATTTATGGTAGTGTGTTATGGAAGTTAAGCGTGCGTTAGGGTAGCTGGAGCTTTAAGCGAATAGTTTGACATTGAACAGAATGTTAGAAAAGGTATATCTCCATGATTGTTTAATGTAATCATAGATAAGTGTATGGGGGAGGCTTGTGAGAACGAGTTTGGACAATGTCAATATAGGAGTGTTATTATATGGGGAAGATGCCTTATTAATGGCTGAGGATGAAAATGACTTGCAGGATACATTAAGTCGTTTGAATGTAGTGACAGGAAGAATGGATCTTCGTATAAATGTCTCCAAAAATAAGGTGATAGTTTTTGATAAGAATAGATCGGGAAATGATTATCAGATTAGTATAAATGGAAAACTGTTAGAACAAGGGAATGATTTTGTGTATCTGGGCAGAATATTATGTAAAAATGGAAGAAAAAATGCATGTATGTGGACTATTGTAAAAAATGAAGTGGTATGGAAAGAGGCAAAGATGGCAGTATATAAAAGTGTGTTGACGCCAACACTGTTGTATGGATGTGAAGCGTGAGTTTGTCAGGCGAAACACAAGAGCAAGGTGGATGCGGTTGGAATTAGATATCTAAGAAATGTATATGAAAAAACTCATATGGACAGAGTCAGTAATGAATGGGTGCTGAAGGAGTGTGGTTTGAAAGGGAATTCAATAGGTCAATGTGAAATAAGCGTCTTACGTTGGCTTAGACATGTTGAGAGGATGAGTTTGGATCGAGTAACGAAACAAATATTTGAAGGTATAGTGTGTGGATCAAAAAGGAATGTGTAGGCCATGTAAGACGTGGATAAATGTTTTAGACGAGTGTGTGAAAAAGAGACAAACTAAGAGTTTTAAGAATAAAAGAGCATGTATGACTAGGTGTATGGATGTTGTTGAAACGAAGGGAGTATGTAAGAATAGGGAAGTATGGAGAAAGTTAGTTAGGATGGATTAAGTAAGGAGTTGTTGTTTTTGAGCTATATGAACCGTTTCTTGCTTACCCCGTAGAGGAACGACATGGTTAGGTATTTATATATGTATGTATGTAATATAAATCTTAGCCAACAGCTGAGAAGTTTTATTTTTACACGTTATCATGAAATATTTTAGTTGTCATATGATCGCAACTTGATATTTAAGCCAGAAATGATTCAAGCCGTGATATTTGGTATACATATCGATGTTAATTATTCTAAAATCTAGAACATTAAGAGTAATAAATGGGAATACTATTAAATATCATAATTATTTACAGTACTTGGTACATTATATAAAAAAGTTAAATATTAACATTTTTAAAAGGTATAGAAGAAAAGTAAATATAATAATAAATATGATATTTTAATGTCATAAATCTTATACTAAATTGTTGCAGACAATATTTACATATTATTAAAGGGCCAAGTTAAAATATTATTATTATTATTATTATTATTATTATTATTATTATTATTAGCACCGCGTCTTACTACCCGTTCGGGCTATACGCACTTACTCTAATGTGTAATGGTAGGGTGATTGTGAGATGAAATGGAGGACCTACAGTTTAACGTGGAATCCGAACCACGGTGGAGGCCTGGCATTCCCCACATTTACAAGATGAAGTTAAAATAAAACAAACCAATTGCGTAGTATTAAAAATTATTCTATAAACTTTCAAAATAAAGATAGAAAAATATAAGCTTATGTAGAGTACAATCTGTTTACCATGAAAGGAAGCAAGCTTACCTGGCCGGGTTTCACCATGGTGCAGTTTATAAGACAGGGCCATACTGCAATTGGTCAAGGGGATTCTGTTAAGATAGCAATTTATGGACAAGCAGCCTTGCATTGTCTGAGTGCACTACGACGTAGCCTATTAAATTGGTAATAATGTATTTGGTCAAGGTACCTTTCTGGATAAACGGAGTGTACAATACATGGTAATATTTTCCAAAAATCAAAAAACGTATAATTTACTGAGTATTAAAAAACTATATCTAGTACTTGCATCAGTGTTCGCATTGTTTGAGGCGTCACTCTAGCCATAAACAGAACTGCCATAGAGGGAAGATTTGGGTTGGGACCCGTGTCAGGTGTACCCAAGTATTTTGTTTCCTAAATTGCTTCCCAATCTCCTTCCACGTAAATATGATAACATTTTCTCGGAATTATACCTTCCTAATGCCTACCACATTAGTATAAATATGAACAGGTAGAAACACAAAGGTGCCAACTTGAAGAAATGGAAAAGAGGAGCCACATAATTTAATTTGTAATTTGTTCAAAGTCTGAGTCTTACACGAGTAATGAATGGATTGGGTTGACAACTGACTTGTAAATTCTCTACTTTGGACCCACTCTAAGAAGAATTTCTGTAAGCGCCCCTGGTCAATACTACACACGCCGCCTCAGAGGCAGGTATTATAAATGGATGATTCCATATAACTTAATTTAATAATCATCTGTAGCCAAACCAGGATATCTCAAACTCTACTAAGCCTTCACGACCACTATACCAGGAAGTTGACCATTATAGTATATCATTATGATGATGACAAGACATCTTGTGAATGTGAGGAATGCCAGGTCTTCACCGTGGTTCGGATTCCACGTTAAACTGTAGGTCCTCCATTTCATCTCACAATCACCCTACCATTACACATTAGCGTAAGTGCGTATAACTCGAACGGGTAGTAAGACGCAGTGCTAATAATAATAATAATAATTATTATTATTATTATTATTATTATGATAAAATAATCATAAGTTAACAAGCTGTCACAATTACTTCAACTTATTTAAGTTGTATTGTGCAATGCGAGTAGCTGCAATATAATTTTAATCTAGTTATTAGCTAAAACGCTTAGATTACTTTTTGTTATTTTTCTTTGTATTTTAAAACATAATTATTTACGTTTTATAATATATTTGTATGTACAGGTACAGTACATAGTTATCCTTAATGTAGACATAAAATACAACGATAGTTTTCTGTGAAATAATAATTTTAATTTAGTCCTTTAATTGTATTCACTCCACTTTTTTTTTATCATTTACCCAATATAACTAGATCTCTTAACGACTGATAAAATATGACCCTGAACTGGATTATTCTGTCTCGAGATATTTGGAAAGTGGGAAGTAGGACCTACGAAACTTTAGCAGCGCAATTCAATACACTTCCCAACTCCAGTTGTCATAACTTTACTGAATACAGTATGACTATTTATATCCCAGTATTTATAGAACTGTGGCAGCATTAGCATAGCGGCAATAAATGACACACATTTTAAATGAAAATAAAAAGTTGTCATTAAATTACAGGACACCTTTGTCAGATATTAAAGAGCTGTTGAGGTCACCATGTGAATAAGAACATATTTCTACTGTAAAATTATTTTATTTATTTTGACCAAAAGAAATTTGCTTTAAAATCTTCATAAAAACTTCATTTTTCTCGCGTTCTCTACCTGTCCACCTTAATAAAGGTATTTATCGTACACTTTATAAATCTACTATTATGAGCACACCACTTACAAACAAACTTAATTCTAGAACAAACACAGCTCACATAATTTAAGAAATTTGATTATTTTTTACTTTCCCAAGAATTGAACCCGGAACACTTGGCTCATTGGGAAGAAGCACTATCTACTAAGCAAAGGTATTGGGCTTTACTATGGTTTTTAATACCATCTTGCATGAAAGTGGGTGCATATCCTTTAAGTTACCCACCAAACCTGTAAATAACTTTAGTGCTGAATGGACTAATAATATTTTATCTCATTCCTTTCTACCTATTAGGACTACACGCATGTAATTACACTAACGGGGTAGGGTGTACAGGGTCGGCCCGAGGTAAATTTTGTTCCCGGGCGTGATTGCTTTTTGGAACCCTCTTATATAATCGGGGAATAGTAGGGGAAGGGGGGGCTATGAAAATAAGCCCCAAACCCAACGGCTACAAATCTCACATAGCCTGGGCATGGTAGACAATGTTCTACGATTTATTTTTGCTACAATAAACATTTTATTTTAATGAATGATTTACGAATTAATAGCACCAAAAAAACCATTCAAGGATGCAATTTTCCAATATGATGGATGTAAAACAACTTTTTAAGAGTGGCATTAAATTCTATTCTATCCACCACAAAAAAAAACTGTACCAATAAGTCAAATTTACTGTTAGTATCAAAAAGTGAACATCCAACACCTTATCTCAGTCGGTAGGCTGTCTGTCTATAAAACTAAGGGTCTCGGGTTCGATTCCCAGCATGGTGGAAAAAAATGTTCATTGGTGAAATGTGGGTTTACCCTTTCACAGTGATGAATTAACGGCTGGATGTTGTGTATGTCCTAGTCTAACATCGATGTAGTTAATATTATTATTATTATTATTATTATTAGCACCGCGTCTTACTACCCGTTCGGGAAATAGGAGAATAGAGTTAAGAAGGGTAGCACGCCCCAGTTTTTTAAATATGTACTGGGGTTAGGTCTAGGATAATGTTCAGGTTGTCCCTTTTCACTTAGTTGAATATATATATATATATCTGTATTTGTTAAGGTTATTATTCTAAGAACTGTTTTGTTGTTTATCTAAATTGTATTGACTGATTGTAGTACTATTGTTTTATTTTAACTATGTCTAAATAAACTAAAATAAACTTAACTGCCCTAGTCTTAAAATAGGTTATAAGGCACATGAAGCTACGAGAGACCTAGCCAGCAGGTAGTGAAAATATTTTATTTGATTAAAATAAATTGACCCAGGCCATCGGTTGGAAATAGTAATGAATGTAAAAAAATAATCAAAAAGTGAATGATTGTTATGCTTATCAATTCCACTATTACGCCCAAGTTACGTTAGGTTAGGTTGGTAGTCTATTTGATTTTAGTAAAACTAAACAAACAAGATTGACAAATTAGTCCCCGTGCCCTTCGATGCAAATAACTTAAAACTTTTTTTTATTCTTCATAGTTTTGCAGAAAGAGAAGTTTTTATTTTCCTTCCTCTCTCCAAGTGGTGTAGTTCCCCTTGATTCCTCTTCTCACTCTTATTCCATTACTTACCTATGTAGCCTACTCATGGCATTGAGAACTCGAAAGTTCATTGCCACACTTACAAAAGTACGCCACCTATCCCTATTTTGAGCTAGTTCTATCCAGTACACCTCACTACACCCTATCCCTATTCTGAGCTAGTTATATCCAGTCCACCTCACTACACCCTATCCCTATTCTGAGCTAGTTCTATCCAGTCCACCTTATTACATCCTATCCCTATTCTGAGTTAGTTCTATCCAGCTCGCCTCACTACACCCTATCCCTATTCTGAGCTAGTTCTATCCAGTCCATCTCACTACACCCTATCCCTATTCTGAGCTAGTTCTATCCAGCTCACCTCCCTACATCCTATCCCTATTCTGAGTTAGTTCTATCCAGCTCACCTCACTACACCCTATCCCTATTCTGAGTTAGTTCTATCCAGCTCACTTCCCTACATCATATCCCTATTCTGAGTTAGTTCTATCCAGCCCACCTCATTACACCCTATCCATATTCTGAGCTAATTCTATCCAGTCCACCTCATTACACCCTATCCATATTCTGAGCTAGTTCTATCCAGTCCACCTCATTCCACCCTATCCATATTCTGAGCTAGTTCTATCCAGTCCACCTCACTACACCCTATCCCTACTATGAGCTAGTTCTATCCAGTCCACCTCACTACACCCTATCCCTATTCTGAGCTAGTTCTATCCAGTCCACCTCATTACACCCTATCCATATTCTGAGCTAGTTCTATCCAGTCCACCTCACTACACCCTATCCCTATTCTGAGCTAGTTCTATCCAGT